>JARQOD010011279.1:0-24029 GCA_033576555.1 Oophaga sylvatica
GGGGAGTTTTCAGGCCATGGACCCAAAATCTCTATGTTTTGTTCCCTGAGCCATTTAGTTATCACCTTTGCTTTATGGCAAGGTGCTCCATCATGCTGGAAAAGGCATTGTTGATCGCCAAACTGCTCTTGGAGGGTTGGGAGAAGTTGCTCTTGGAGGACATTCTGGTACCATTCTTTATTCATGGCTGTGTTTTTAGGCAAGACTGTGAGAGAGCCGATTCCCTTGGCTGAGAAGCAACCCCACACATGAATGGTTTCAGGATGCTTAACAGTTGGCATGAGACAAGACTGGTGGTAGCGCTCACCTTGTCTTCTCCGAATGAGGCGTTTTCCTGATGTCCCAAACAATCGAAAAGGGGATTCATCAGAGAAAAGAACTTTACTCCAGTCCTCAGCAGTCCACTGCCTGTACCTTTTGCAGAATATCAGTCTGTCCATGATGCTTTTTCTGGAGAGAAGTGGCTTCTTTGCTGCCCTCCTTGAGACCAGGCCTTGCTCCAAGAGTCTCCGCCTCACAGTGTGTGCAGATGCACTCACACCTGCCTGCTGCCATTCCTGAGCAAGCTCTGCACTGCTGGTAGCCCGATCCCGCAGCTGAAACACTTTTTAGAGACAGTCCTGGCGCTTGCTGGTCTTTCTTGGGCGCCCTGGAGCCTTTTTGGCAACAATGGAACCTCTCTCCTTGAAGTTCTTGATGATGCGATAGATTGTTGACTGAGGTGCAATTTTTCTAGCTGCGATACTCTTCCCTGTTAGGCCATTTTTGTGCATTGCAATGATGACTGCATGTGTTTCTTTAGAGATAACCATGGTTAACAGAAGAGAAACAATGATGCCAAGCACCAGCCTCCTTTTAAAGTGTCCAGTGGTGTCATTCTTACTTAATCATGACAGATTGATCTCCAGCCATGTCCTCATCAACACCCACACCTGTGTTAATGGAGCAATCACTGAAAAGAGGTTAGCTGGTCCTTTTAAGGCAGGGCTGCAATTATGTTGAAATGTGTTTTGGGGGATAAAGTTCATTTTCTAGCCAAATATTGACTTTGCAAGTAATTGCTGTTAAGCTGATCACTCTTTATAACATTCTGGAGTATATGCAAATTGCCATTAGAAAAAGTGAAGCAGTAGACTTTGTAAAAATTAATATTTGTGTCATTCTCAAAACTTGTGGCCATGACTGTAGATGGAGAAGAGCAGGGGCCCTAGGACTGAACCTTACGGGACTCCCACAGATAGAGGGTGTGGTGAGGAGGTGGTGTGTGAGTGGGAGACGCTGAATGTCCGGTCTGTTAGGTATGACGCGATCCAAGATAGATATCTATCTATCTTCTATCTGTCTATTATCTATCTATCTATCTATCATCTATTTATCTATTATCTATCTGTCTATCTGTGTGTGTAATGGAGCATGGGATGGATGGACAAATGTAAAAGAGGTTGGACAAGAAATGATGTCACAAACCTTTTTTTTTGCTAAATAACATATCTTTATTTAGCTTACAAAAACGCATACAAATCCGCATGAAAAAACGCATCAAAAAAGCACCTGCGTTTTCTGCCAAGAGGTCATATTTTTGTGCAGAAAATTCAGCAATCAAATCTACAACGTGTGCACATACCCTCAAATCCCCCGCCAAAGCAGCGCGGCACCGCTCATTGGCTGAGCCGCCCCTGGCTGCGCGACTTTGGCGGGGGATTCAAATAGCGTGCGGCACCGCTCCTTGGTTCAGACGACGGGCGGAGGATTTGAATCCCAAGCCGCTCATTGGCTGAGCAGTGCTGCGTGGCTTTGGCGGGGGATTTGAATCCCGCGCCGCTCATTGACTCAGTCGCCGGCAGCTCAGCCAATGAGCGGTGCTGCGTGGGATTTGAATCACTGCCAAGTCTGGCGACCAATCTGCTGCTAGCGGTATTGGCGCCAGATTTGAATACCGCTAGCAGCTGATGTGATTGGTCGCCCGCTGCCGATCAGCTGTTAGCGGTATTGCCGATCTCCCGGCGGTGTTAGCACCACTAAGGATACACAGACGCAATAGCATTGGGCCTATTTCTAGTATATATATAGATGTAAGTAATAAATACAATTAGTAGAGTGTGTGTGAAAAATATTGGAAATGTATTTAATAAATAAAAGATGGGAAAAAAATGGAGTGGGGTCCCCTATAATTCATAGCTAGCAATGACTATGCAGACAGCTGTATGCTGATATTTATAGCAGTGTTTCTCAACTCCAGTCCTCAGGACCCACCAACAGGTCATGTTTTCAGGATTTCCTTAGTATTGCAAAGGTGATGGAATTAATGCTTGAGCAGGTGATAAAATTATCACCTGTGCAATACTAAGGAAATCCTGAAAACATGACCTGTTGGTGGGTCCTGAGGACTGGAGTTGAGAAACACTGATTTATAGCCTAAGAAGGGGCCATGGATACTGCCCCCCGGCTAAAATAATCAGCCGGCAGCCGCCCCAGAAAAGGCGCATCTACAAGATGCGCCAATTCTGGCACATAGCCTTGCTCTTCCCGCTGCCTGGTTGCGGTGGCATGTGGGGTAATAGTTGGGAGGGGTTGATGTTACCTTTGTGACATCAAGCCCAAAGGTTAGTCATGAAGAGGCGTCAACAAGACGCCCCTATTACTTTCCCAATAGCCACATTGTAAATAAAAAACAGACACCCTGAAAAAACTTACTACCTTACCTAATTCCCCGATGCCATTGTTCTCCTGTAATAAAAGTAAAATAATAAACCAACAATATACCATACCTGTCTATCGTTGTATCCCATGCTGTAATCCATATCTGGGGGATATACAGTTTTCAATCAGGATGGTGCCGAGATGCGACCGAAAAAGCTGAAAACACACTGGTGAATGAGGAGATGCAGGGAGCGGAGCTTCAGTGACTAGCGGTGAAGCACTGAAGCTGCACTCCCTCACAGCCTGAACTGCAGCAACCTCTGGACTGTGGGAAAATGCCAGTTGAAACCACATGGACCAGGGATCATTCCACCGAACGCCCGCTCTCCTTTGACCGTGGGCATAATACAACTCAGACATTACAGGGTGAAGGTAAAACGGTGTGGCAATACTTTATTGAACCACAAAACAGGCAAACATATTAAGCAGTCCCAACAAAATACCCAAGATGGTGTAAAATTACAGTCTCACACTTTCGCTGACACGCCGGGATAAGAACAGCTGTGACATCAGAGCATCCAGGGCCGACTACCCCACCTGTGGAACACACAGGTGCAGGTAGCCACAAGCCTAGGAAGCTGACAGTCCATTGAAGTACAAGGCCAGGTGACCGAATGTCATATTCTGGCTTCTCCGAAAATCTCCATGGGTTTTGGTGATCAGTGGGTCCAAATCCTGACTACCCCAAACATATCTATGGTACAGTGATGGTCAATAGAGCAGATCTTTATTCTTTCAGCTGGGGTCGTGGTCCCCTAAGCTGGCATCCTGTAAAATGTCAAATTTGTTTCCCTCGTGATGAAGCCATGATCTGGCAGCTATCCTGTAGAGTGTTCCTGGATCTCTTGGCTCTCTGGATGTCTTGGCTGTCAGGATGTAAATTGTCAGAGGCATATTCCACTTATATAGCTCACAACTGTTGTCATTCAAGCCAGCATCCAGAGGTCAAGAGGAAGATGTAATGAAGTTACAACAAATTGTTTTAACTACTTAATTAATTTTAATCCTCTGTTTTGCAAGTCAACAAGCCACAGGACCCACACACAATGGTCATGCAACAAATTAAGTAAAAATCCAGTGTTCAATTACCCTACATCACTGTCTTCTAAAGATAGCAGACAATAAGTTGTAGGAGCTGATATAAGAGTCAAACATTAGCTACTCAAAAAGATAAAAAATCAACGTGTAATACTAATATGACAACAGTGTATGGTTCTTGACCAACTGAAGAACAAACGCATAAATGCAAAACTCAACATATAGAGAACAGTCCATTGCTCCTGGCTTACAGAAAATAGACTTGTGGATAATTAAGATAACATGCTGTGTCGTCACACCAGATTTATATATTTTTATGTTTAGCTGCTGTCACACACTGAGAGACACTTTTTATTGCAAAACCTGCATCACCATATTGTGAGAGCTATAATTTTTCCATAGTTTTGCTGACAGTCATTTGAGGGCTTGTTTTTTGCAGGACGAGTTGACGTTTATTGGTATAATTTTCGGACACATGACATTTTTGATAGTTTTTTATTCTGATTTTTGTGAGGCCAAATGAACAAAGAAAAGTAATTCATATATTATTATTTTTTTTTTTTATGCTGTTCCGCATATAGTAAAATTGATAAGGCAGTTTTATTATTCAGGTCAGTGCGATTACAGCAATACCTGATTCATTTTGTTATGTTTTAGTATTTTATTCAAAAAAGAAATCGCTTTATTATGAGAGCTATAATATTTTTATTTTTCTGCTGACAGACCCGTATGGAGGCTTGTTTTTGCAAGACGACGTTTTCAGCTGTACAATTTTTATGTAGATTGCTTTTTTTATCGTGTATTTTTTCACTTTTTGTTCAGCAATACGATAATAAAGCAGTTTTTTGCCTTGTTTTTTTTTTTTTGTTTTTACGGTGTTCACTGAAGAGGACAGTGGACAGTTTTATAGAGACTAGTGGGACAGTTTTACAGGTAGAATCATAGAATGGTAGAGTTGGAAGGGAACTCCTGGGCCATCTGGTCCAACCCCCCGCTCAAAGCAGGATTCTCTAAATCATCCCAGACAAATGTCTGGCCAGCCTCTGTTTGAAGACTTCCATTGAAGGAGAACTCACCTCTCGTGGCAGCCTGTTCCACTCAGTGAGCATCCTCACTGTCAAAAAGTTTTTTCTAATATCTAATCTGTGTCGCCTCCCATTCAGTTTCATCCCATTGCTTCTAGTCTTTCCTTGTGCAAATGAGAATAAAGATGATCCTTCTACAATGTGACAGCCCTTGAGATATTTGTAGACAGCTATTAAGTCTCCTCTCAGTCTTCTCTTTTCCAAGCTAAACATTCCCAAATCCTGTAACCGTTCCTCATAGGACATGGTTTGCAGACCGGTCACCATTCTGGTCGCTCTTCTCTGAACTTGTTCCAGTTTGTTGATGTCTTTTTTAAAATGTGGTGCCCAAAACTGGACACAGTATTCCAGATGAGGTCTGACCAAAGAGGAGTAGAGGGCAATAATGACCTCACGTGATCTATCTAGACTGTATGCTTCTGTTAATACATCCCAGAATTGTATTTGCCTTTTTTCCTGCTGCATCACACCTCTCACACAGGTCAGGTCCCTCCAGAAGGGACAATACCAAGTGTGTGTGTACTTTTATTTTAAACATAAATGTATTTATTGGATTAGTAATTTTTCTTTTTGTTCTTTATTTTGTGATTTTTTAAAAAAAATTATTTCACAATTTATTAACTTTTTTTTAATTTTTTTAAACTCTTTTACATTGTCCCCGGATGAGAAATCAACTGTATAATGACAGATCGCTGATCTAGCTGATCACAGCACCATATCTATATGGCGGTTTGGGGTAACACAGCTCCTGCAGAGCCGTATATATACAGCGCAAGTTGGGAATGGGTTAAACAATGCTGTCTATGTATCTACAATGAGCCAAGTTGTGCCCTTTCAAATACTTGTCTCTTCCTATACAGACAATAGGAGATATTCCTTCTAGTACAGACCATTTGCTAACATCCCTCTAAACTGAGAAAGGAGGAGCAAAGGTGCCAGGACTGACACCTACCTCCAGCAAAAGCCCCTTTGTGCTTACAATATTGGTATATCCAGTTTCACCCTTTTGTCAACTAAATGTAACTCTACTGCCTGATTGATTTCCCTTATAATTTATTTCCTTCACACTCTACATGAGTTTTTAGATGATGAAGATGATATGATCCCCATGAATAACATTTCCCACATTCTGAACATAAAAAATGGTTTCTACCCTGTATGAGTTCTCTGATGTGCAATAAGATTTGTACTCAAACTATAACATTTCCCACATTCTGGACAGGAATATGGCTTCTCTCCTGTGTGGATTCGTTGATGTTTAATAAGATTTTGTTCCTGGTTAAAACATTTCCCACATTCTGGACAGGAATATGGCTTCTCTCCTGTGTGGATTCGTTGATGTTTAATAAGATTTTGTTCCTGGTTAAAACATTTCCCACATTCTGGACATGAATATGGCTTCTCTCCTGTGTGAATTCTCTGATGTTTAAGAAGAGCTGATTTGTAGTTAAAACTTTTCCCGCATTCTTGACATAAATGTGGCTTCACCCCTGTGTGACTTCTCTGATGTACACGGAAATGTGATTTCTGGTTATAACATTTCCCACATTCTGGACATGAATATGGCTTCTCTCCTGTGTGAATTCTCTGATGTTTAAGAAGATCTGATTTGTAGTTAAAACTTTTCCCGCATTCTTGACATAAATGTGGCTTCACCCCTGTGTGACTTCTCTGATGTACTCAGAAATGTGATTTCTGGTTATAACATTTCCCACATTCTGAACATGAAAATAGCTTTTCCCTGTGTGAATTCGCTGATGCATAAGGAAATGTGCTTTCTGGTTGAAACATTTGCCACATTCTGGACATGAATACGGCTTCTTTTCTGTGTGGATTCTTTGGTGTTTAAGAAGATCTGATCTCTGTCTAAAACGTTTCACACATTCTGGACATGAATACGGCTTCTCCCCAGTGTGACTTCTGTAATGTGTAAGGAAATGTGATTTCTGGTTGAAACATTTCCCACATTCTGGACATGAATACGGCTTCTCCCCTGTGTGAATTCTGTAATGTGTAATCAAATTTGACTTACGGTTAAAACATTTTCCACATTCTGAACATGAAAATGGCTTTTCTCCTGTGTGAATTCTCTCATGTGTAAGCAACTGAGATTTATCTTTAAAACATTTCCCACATTCTGAACAGGAAAATGGTTTCTTCGCTGTGGGAATTATTTGATCTTCAACATCACTTTTGTGGCTTTCATTTTGCTTTACAGTCTGTGATGAATCCAAATAGGTGACTGATTGAACAGGCTCCAATGATTGATTTTTGCTCTGAAGGGCTGGAGGTAGAGCTGGAATAATGGCATGCTTTTCATAGGGATCTGGTTTGACACCACAGTCATCTGCCAAGAATAAAACTGATTTTATTATTTTTCATTATCAATGCCTTATATTTTATATCATTTCTATATATATTCTATACAACTCAAAGTATAATGAAACTGTGACCGAAGACAGTGGTGAGCCACCTGTTCACAAATCCCATGGTACTGAACCTCTAAAGGATAATCCACAAACATAATACACAAACGCAGAAAAGTTTGAAGCAATAAAGGGAGGATTAAAAATAAGCTTCATTACATTACAATCTATAGCAACAGATAAAATTATACACCATAAAAACATGTAAGATTCTTAAAGCGGTATTCCCAGCTCTGATCAACTATCCCAATATGTAGTAGGTGTAATAATAATATTAGGAAATATGTAGTATAGTTCTTCTGACTCGCTATATTGCTCACCCCACGTGCAGAGCATTGCATTAGCTTAGGTATCCATAGTTATTACTCAGATAGTGACTATTAGTTGCTAGTGGTCATAATCATGGATACCTAAGCTACTGCAATGCCCTGGACATGGGGTAAGCGACATAGAGAATCAGGAAAACTATACCACATTTCTAATTGGAGGTATTTGCTATTATTATTATTACACCTACTATATTTTGGGATAGGATCTTGGAATAAGAGTACCCCTTTAAGGCCTCCTTTACACATCAGTGTGTCCGATACGTGTGGTGACAGTTTTCATACGTACCCTGATACTTAACGTCGAACCATTCAAGTGAATGGATCTGCGCACATGTCAGTGTGTTTCCACAGACCGTGTGTCTGCGGGCAAGGCACACTGACATGACTGTTTGTTAGCAGCAGAACGGGCCACAAAGCGTCTCAAACATGTGCACACTAATGACACATGGATGATATCCGTGTGTCATCAGTGTGACACGTACAGGCGCCTGGGTATCAGCGGCACTGTTTGCGCTGATCACTGGCTCCTGGTGTTTGAAACAGCTCACATCATTATACCCTGCTCTGCCTGTGATCGGTGCAAGCAGGGGACAATGTTGAGAGTTGTATTCGGCCCCCGCTGTCTACATAGAGTAAGATTAAGTATACAATAAAAAAAAAAAATCACATTATACTCACCTTAACAACTAATCCAGTGAAGCCATTGTCCTCTGTAAAGAAACAAAAATGAAAAAACAGTAATGTCTCTCGCCTGTCCAAAGTTGAAAGAATCCAAAGAGTTCCAATACGTAATCCATCTGTGCCGCATTTGCTTATCAGCATAAGCGGTGACCTGAGGCGACAACTCACATTGAAAAGCTGGGCAAAATGATTAGTTGCACCCTGATTTCTCAAGGTGAACTATGATGATCTCACTGAGGTCGTCACAGTTCATATGCCCACTCTCGCTGGGGGGATTCATTTTCCCCTGCTTTTCAGCGGGAGAGGCTGCTTCTTAACACTCCATCAAACTCCATCGTACCCAAAATCTCTACAAATATTGGCTGGTGACTACCTCATCCAACCTTTATCCATCCCCAATTCCTCAATATGGCTGGACTATCATTGTAAATAAGCCTCTGTACTTTGTGTCACTCCCACCACATTGTAGATTGTAAGCTCTTACGGGCAGGGTCATCAATATCTTTGCATCAATTACTGCATATTCGTTAACTTTGTTATGACTGTTGTACATGAACTGTTGAATTGTAAAGCGCTGTGGAATATGTTGGCGCTACATAAAGTTTATTATTATTATGAGCAAATGTCACACAGATGGATTACGGAGTGGGTGACTCAATTATTTCAACTTTGGACAAGTGAGAGATATTGTTGTCTTATTTTTGTGTGTTTACAGGGGACAATGGCTTCAGGGGATTAGGTGTTAAGGGCTTATACCCATTACCATGAAAAAAAAAAGTTCTGATTTCGGTCCAGAAAAGTAGGACTAATGTCATGAACATGACATGCGATTTTCATGCGAGTATAATCTGATTTTTCACACCTAGCATCTGATTGACATCCAAATGCCATGTAACTGACATTTGATTGCAAAACGATTTTTACATGAACTTTGACATATAGAGAATTACTCTATCATTTACACATTTTTCCACGGAAATATTCTTCAATACACACATATACTGTATATTGATAAAAAGCCGTCAATTCATCTGCCGCGTACAGTAGAATCACAGCGTGATGCCACAGAATAGAACAGATAGATTACAAACAGTACACAGCTCTGGCAAAAATTAAGAGACCACAGCAAAGATTGATAAAAATCAGCTTCTCTACATGTCTGACAGCCATTCCATTCCAGTGTGAGTTGAATTCCAACCAGAGTACACCTCATTCTACTTAATGTGCTTCTGATTAGGTGATCACCTGAACCAAATCTTATTTATTGAGGGAAAGTATAAAAAACACTGCTGTGGTGTTCACACTCCTCTTGCAATAGGACAAGCTGGATGCCAAAACAAGTGCTAGTAATATCCCAAAAGTAATAGGAAGAAGAAAAAAAACTTTTACCCATGACAGAAGTTGAAAAGAAAAGTCTTGGGTGAGGAAAAGAAGGGCTCAATTCTGGCTTTACCAGCAGAGGGATACAGTGAGTGTCATGTTGTCTCCATCCTTAAAATTTCTAAGACTGCAGTCCATTACAACAAGGTCAAGCAGCAGACATAGGGGACAACAAAGCTACAGACCGGCAGAGGGCGAAAACGACTCTCCACTGAACGGGATGACAGTCATCTTATTTGAATGTCACTCAGCAACTGTAGGATGACATCAAGTGACCTACAAAAGGAATGGCAAATGGCAACTGGGGTGAAGTGGGTGGCAAGAACAGTTCATAACAGGTTCCTGGAAGCAGGGCTCAAGTCATGTAAAGCTAGAAAAAAAGCCTTTCATCAATGAGAAGCAAAGAAGAGCCAGGCTGAAGTTTGCCAAAGACCATAAGGATTGGACCATAGAGGACTGGAGTAAGGTAATCTTCTCTGATGACTCTAATTTTCAGCTTTGCCCAACACCTGGTCGTCTAATGGTTAGACGGAGACCTGGAGAGGAGTACAAGCCACAGTGTCTTGCACCCACTGTGAAATTTGGTGGAGGATCGGTGATGATCTGGGGATGCTTCAGCAAGGCTGGAATTGGGCAGATGTTAATCTTTGCGAAGAACATGTGAATCAAGCCGCATACAAGGTTATCCTGGAAAAACAGTAGATTCATTCTGCTCAGGCAATGTTCCCCAACTCTGACCACTGTTTTTTTCCTGCAAGACAATGCGCCATGCCACACAGCTAGGTCAAATCCCTGTTATGGCCAGCCCAATCTCCAGAGCTGAACCCCATTGAAAACCTCTGGAATGTAATCAAGAGGAATATGGATAGTCACAAGCCATTAAACAAAGAACTGCTTAAATTTTTGTACCAGGAGCGGCATAAGGTCACCCAAAAGCAGTGTGAAAGACTGGTGGAAAGCATGTCAAGACGCATGACAGCTGTGATTAAAAATCATGGTTATTCCACAAAATATTGATTTTTGAACTCTTCCTGAGGTAAAACATTAGTATTGTTGTTTCTAAATGATTACGAACTTGTTTTCTTAGCATTATTTGAGGTCTTCAAGCACTGCATTTTTTTTATATTTTGACCATTTCTCATTTTCTGAAAATAAATACAAAATTTAGTGCTTGGAAATTCAGAGACCTGTTGTCAGTAGTTTATAGAATAAAAGAGCAATTTACATTTTAATCAAAAATAACCTATAAAGAGAAAAATCAGACAAACTGAAAATTTTGCAGTGGTTTCTTAATTTCTGTCAGAACTGTACAGTCATGGCCAAAAGTTTTGAGAATGACACAAATATTATATTTTCACATGATCTGCTGCCCTCTGGTTTTTATGTGTGTTTGACAGATGTTTTTATCACAGACAGAAATATAATAATTGCAAACATATGAGTAGCAAAAGCTTATATTGACAGTTAGAATGAGTTAATGCAGCAAGTCAATATTTGCAGTGTTGACCCTTCTTCTTCAGGACCTCTGCAATTCTCCCTGGCATGCTCTCAATCAACTTCTGGACCAAATCCTGACTGATAGCAGTCCATTCTTGCACAATCAATGCTTTCATTTTGTCAAAATTTTTAGGTTGTTTGTTTGTCCACCCGTCTCTTGATGATTGACCACAAGTTCTCAATGGGATTAAGATCTGGGGAGTTTCCAGGCCATAGACCCAAAATCTCTATGTTTTGTTCCCTGAGCCATTTAGTTATCACCTTTGCTTTATGGCAAGGTGCTCCATCATGCTGGAAAAGGCATTGTTGATCACCAAACTGCTCTTGGAGGGTTGGGAGAAGTTGCTCTTGGAGGACATTCTGGTACCATTCTTTATTCATGGCTGTGTTTTTAGGCAAGACTGTGAGAGAGTTGATTCCCTTGGCTGAGAAGCAACCCCACACATGAATGGATTCAGGATGCTTAACAGTTGGCATGAGACAAGACTGGTGGTAGCGCTCACCTTGTCTTCTCCGAATGAGGCGTTTTCCTGATGTCCCAAACAATCGAAAAGGGGATTCATCAGAGAAAATAACTTTACCCCAGTCCTCAGCAGTCCACTGCCTGTACCTTTTGCAGAATATCAGTCTGTCCATGATGTTTTTTCTGGAGAGAAGTGGCTTCTTTGCTGCCCTCCTTGAGACCAGGCCTTGCTCCAAGAGTCTCCGCCTCACAGTGCGTGCAGATGCACTCACACCTGCCTGCTGCCATTCCTGAGCAAGCTCTGCACTGCTGGTAGCCCGATCCCACAGCTGAAACACTTTTAAGAGACGGTCCTGGCGCTTGCTGGTCTTTCTTGGGCGCCCTGAAGCCTTTTTGGCAACAATGGAACCTCTCTCCTTGAAGTTCTTGATGATGCGATAGATTGTTGACTGAGGTGCAATCTTTCTAGCTGCGATACTCTTCCCTGTTAGGCCATTTTTGTGCATTGCAATGATGACTGCACGTGTTTCTTTAGAGATAACCATGGTTAACAGAAGAGAAACAATGATGCCAAGCACCAGCCTCCTTTTCAAGTGTCCAGTGGTGTCATTCTTACTTAATCATGACAGATTGATCTCCAGCCATGTCCTCATCAACACCCACACCTGTGTTAATGGAGCAATCACTGAAAAGAGGTTAGCTGGTCCTTTTAAGGCAGGGCTGCAATGATGTTGAAATGTGTTTTGGGGGATAAAGTTCATTTTCTAGCCAAATATTGACTTTGCAAGTAATTGCTGTTAAGCTGATCACTCTTTATAACATTCTGGAGCATATGCAAATTGCCATTAGAAAAAGTGAAGCAGTAGACCTTGTAAAAATTAATATTTGTGTCATTCTCAAAACTTTTGGCCATGACTGTATATACATAGAAAAGATATAAAGATGTCAGCCACACATAATTAGTACTTTGTGTGCAGCTTACTGTACATGTAATTAAATGATTATTTTTCTGAAAAAAAATTGCATGGGTTTAATTTTCATAACCAGCAGAGGTAAAGCAGATGGCTGTGGGCTGATGTTTATAGCCTGGGAAGTGGGGGTAATACCCATGGAGTTTCCAGGCTACTAATATCAGCTCTCAGTTGTATACTTAGGCTTTACTGGTTAATATAATTGTGAACCCCCAAAAAATAACGTAGGGTTGCCCTATAATTAATAACCAGGAAAGGCTAGGCAGACAGCTGCGGGTTGATATTATTACCCTGGGAAGGAGCCATGTATATTAGCACCATCCTAGACTAAAAATATGAGCTCTCAGCCTCACCAGAAAAAGCTCATCCACAGGATGCGCCAAATCTGGCACTTAATCTTGCTTTTCTAACTTGCCCTGGTGCAGTGGCAAGTGGGGTGATGTTGGGGGGGTTGATGGCACCTTTGTATTGTCAGGTGACATCAAGCCCAGAGGTAAGTAAAGGAGAGGTGTCTATAAGACGTCCCCATTACTAACCCCATAGTCAAATTATATATAAAAAAACAACTTTGTATTTGTAAAAACAAACCGAAAGTAAAGTTCTTTATTTGAAAGAATGACAGACTCCTTTAACAAACCTAAATTAAACCATCATCGCTCAGTCCGCTGAAGCCAATGTCCCCTGCAACAAAATTAAAACAACAACCAACCATATTCCTCACCTGTCCGCCAAGAAGATTATAATCAATTTGTCCCACGTTGCATCTAGCTCTGCTACATCAGGACTGCACTGCTGCATTATGCGACTGTACTGCATGCCATCCAGCAGAGAAACTAAGCTACGCATGCTTGCTCAGCTCAGTGTCTCACAGTGAACTTCTTTCACCTCACTGACATCACAGCGAGCGTGAGAAAGTTCTCAGGCTCGTGGTGCCAACAGAAACATCCTGGGAATTCAGAGCCAATGAACTCAGGTCAAATCACTACCGTCAGTGCGAGCGCCATTAGAACTCATCCCACGGCAATAGCGCTGACATTAATGAGTTGAACTGAGTTCATTGGTTGTGAACTCACAGGACCTTTCTGACAGCATCGTGAGCATGAGAACTTTTTCATGCTCGTGGTGACATCAGTGACGTGAAGAGAGTTCACTGCGAGACACAGAGCTGAGCTCCATGTGTATTACCCCCTTCCCAAGCTATAAACATCTGCCCCCAGCTATCCGCTTTCCTTCTACTGGTTAATAAATTGTCGGTGGACCCCATGTCAGTTTTTTCAGAAAATATTTTAATAACTAATAAAATACATGTAGAGTAAGCTGCACACACTGTACTAATTCTATATGTGACTGACATCTTTATATCTATCTATTCTATTCTATTGGGTCACACTGTGATTTTTACTGTACGCGGCAGATGAATTGCCGGCTTTTCAAAGGACATGGGTGTGTAAAAATCGGACGGCAGTCGCATGGTCCGAGTGACGTGCGATTTTTTTTCTCGCACCCATTGATTTGCATTGATGAGTGTCGTCCGAGATAAAAAGGACAGTTGCAGCATGCTCACAGAATAATACTAATCAGAGTGCGGCCTGATTTTTTATAGGACTGCACTCGTCCATTTTCCTCGCAGATGAGTATGAGCCCTTAATGTGATTGTTTATTTTATTCTTAATTTTACACTTAATTGTACACAGCGGGCTCTGAATGCAACTCTCAACATTGTCCCCTGCTCCCGCTGATCGCAGGCAGAGCAGGGGACAATGATGTGAGCTGTCTTCAATATCCGGTACCGGGGATCAGCGCAAACAGTACCGCTGATTCCCAGGCGCCGGTAAGTGTGATGCTGATGTGGCACATGGTTGCCATAGACACAGGTATCTCTGGGTCAAATAAAATTGTTGGCACTTTGCCAAAATTTGCTTTCGGCCATGACTATCTATAATGTAGCGTTGTAGCATCCTTCTGTCCGAAGCCTTTATAGACTGCGCCTGCGCAGTGTGGCCAGATTCAGAAGGATGCATCCAGCATTAATAGAGGTCACAGGGAGGATGATGAGGATGGAGGAGTGTAGCACCGGAGATTGCGGTATGCATAGGCGCTGACTGAATACGTGAGGACATACCGTGAGCTCCGGTGAGGCTGGAGGAGTGTTGGGCCGGATTCAGCACCTGCACATGGCGCGATCTCCAGCGCTATTTATTGAAGACAAATTCGCACACAGTGTCTTAAACAAATTGGCGCCGGATAGCACAGTATGGGCATGCACTGACCCCGGTGCCATTTTATTTAAATATTTAACGCGTAGCAGAGGAGCGGGAGAAAGGTTTATTGCTTGTTTTTGTTTGTTTGCATATATGCATGTACAGAACAACAGCAGCGCATGCAGGATGGGGGAGCATATAATAGGATGGGGACATATACCTGGATGGAAGAGCATATACCAGGATGAGGGAGTATATACCAGGATGGAGGAGCATATACCAGGATGGAGGCGCATATACCAGGATGAGGTAGCATATACCAGGATGGAGGAGCATATACCAGGATGGAGGAGCATATACCAGGATGGATGCGCATATACCAGGATGAGGTAGCATATACCAGGATGGAGGAGCATATACCAGGCTGGGGGAGCATATATCAGGATGGAAGAGCATATACCAGGATGAGGGAGCATATACCAGGATGAGGGAGCATATACCAGGATGAGGGAGCATATACCAGGATGAGGGAGCATATACCAGGATGGAGGCGCATATACCAGGCTAGGGAGCATATACCAGGATGGAAGAGCATATACCAGGATGAGGGAGCATATACCAGGATGAGGGAGCATATACCAGGATGGAGGCGCATATACCAGGCTAGGGAGCATATACCAGGATGGAGGAGCATATACCAGGCTGGGGGAGCATATACCAGGATGGGGGAGCATATACCAGGATGGGGGAGCATATACCAGGATGGAAGAGCATATACCAGGATGGGGGAGCATATACCAGGATGGAAGAGCATATACCAGGATGGAGGAGCATATACCAGGATGAGGGAGCATATACCAGGATGAGGGAGCATATACCAGGATGGAGGCGCATATACCAGGCTAGGGAGCATATACCAGGATGAGGTAGCATATACCAGGATGGAGGAGCATATACCAGGCTGGGGGAGCATATACCAGGATGGAGGAGCATATACCAGGCTGGGGAGCATATACCTGGCTGGGGGAGCATATATCAGGATGGAAGAGCATATACCAGGATGGGGGAGCATATACCAGGATGGAGGAGCATATACCAGGATGGGGGAGCATATACCAGGATGGAAGAGCATATACCAGGATGGAGGAGCATATACCAGGATGGGGGAGCATATACCAGGATGGAAGAGCATATACCAGGATGGAGGAGCATATACCAGGATGAGGGAGCATATACCAGGATGAGGGAGCATATACCAGGATGGAGGAGTATATACCAGGCTAGGGAGCATATACCAGGATGAGGTAGCATATACCAGGATGGAGGAGCATATACCAGGATGGAGGCGCATATACCAGGCTAGGGAGCATATACCAGGATGAGGTAGCATATACCAGGATGGAGGAGCATATACCAGGCTGGGGGAGCATATACCTGGCTGGGGGAGCATATATCAGGATGGAAGAGCATATACCAGGATGGGGGAGCATATATCGGGATGGAAGAGCATATACCAGGATGGGGGAGCATATACCAGGACTAGCTATTAAACTAGTTATACGCCCGAATTGCGAGCATTTTTATTGGTATATTTTTGTGCTATGTTAACCCCTTCAAGACCTAGCCCTTTTTCGTTTTTGCGTTTCCGATTTTCAATCCCCTTCTTCCCAGAGGCATAAATTTTTTATTTTTCCATCAATATGGCCATGTTAGGGCTTGTTTTTTTGCAGGACAAGTTGTACTTTTGAATGACACCATTGGTTTTACCATATAGTGTACTCAAAAATGAGAAAAAAATTCCAAGTGTGGTAAAATTGCAAAAAATGTGCAATTCCACAACGGTTTTTTGGATGTTTTTTTTACCATGTTATCAAATGCTAAAACTGACTTACCATTATGATGCTCCAGGTCATTATAAGTTCATAGACACCAAACATGTCTAGGTTCTTTTTTTATATAAGTGAAAAAAATCCAAACTTTGTTAAAAAAAAAATAAATAAAAAAATTGCACCGTTTTCCGAGATCCGTAGTGTCTCCATTTTTCTTGGGTGGGGTGAGGGCTTATTTTTTTGCGTGTCGAGCTGACGTTTTTATTGATAGCATTTTGGTGCAGATACGATCTTTTGATCGCCCTTTATTGCATTTTAATGTAATGTCGTGGCGACCAAAAAATGTAATTCTGGCATTTGGACTTATTTTCTCGCTACGCTGTTTAACGATCAGGTTAAACCTTTTTTTTATTGATCAGGCGATTCTGAACGCGGCGATACCTAATATGTGCAAGTTTGATTTTTTTAATTGTTTTATTTTGAATGGGGCAAAGGTGGGCGATTTAAACTTCAATAGTCTCCATGGGAAACTAGAAGCTGCCATAACCCTATCGGCTCTGCTACATACAGGTGATGATCAAATCGCCTGTATGTAGCAGAATACCTCACTTGCTATGAGAGCCGTCCACTGGCCGGCGCTCAAAGCAAGCTGGTAGTGACAACCATAGAGATCTCCTGGAGACCTCTGATTGTCATGCCAACCCATCGGTGACCCGCGATCGCCGGAAGCGCATGTTTAATGCCGCTGTCAAAGTTTGACAGAGGCATTTAACGGGTTAATAGCCGCGGGTGGATCGCGATTACATCTGCGGCTGCTCTGGGCACATGTAAGCTGTTCAAAACATCTGACATGTGCCGGAAAATATTGTGGCTGATCGGTTATCTTCATTACTGTGGCTGGGTGTTCTGGATGGTCTCCTTGGTCCTCGTGATGTTCTATGGTATATTCTGGGAGCTGTGGACTTGGACATGCTTTTGACAGAGTGTTCTCCGTTTGTCTTTTCATCCCATGAGGGAATTTTGCAGGATCGGTGGGAATGAAGATTCTATATACAAGAAGAAGAGTGGGATAGGTTTTGTTAATATATTTTGTATTATATTTTTATTTTTATTATATTTTATTCATATATATATATATATATATATGGCATTTGTGATCAATAATTTAGCATGTATATTCTAGTATATATTTTTACATGCACTTGCACTTTATTGGAACCTATAGTGTTCCTTATTTATTCCTTATTCAGTGTATATTTTATACTTACTACCCCTTTGGTACCATATTACCTTTATTATTGTTTTCACTTTCACTTTCACATTTGCAACATTTTTGTATACTTGTATTAATATTCCTTATATCCATTATCCTTTCGGTATTTGTATTACCCCTATAGCATCCACCTTCACATTCACATTTGCAATATTTTAGTATACTTGTATTAATTCCTTCCTTGTTTTTAATTGTACCCCTTGCTAATAGTAGTTCATTTCACCGTAGTTTCATTACCCCTCCCACCCCTTTTCACTTATATCCTGATTTATTTTTCTGAATAGCTTCATAGTATTTACTTTATCTCCTTTTATTTATATTTTATGTTCATTATTCATTATTCATATTTTTTCATTTTTTCCTTTTATGATTTCCTTATTTGATCCCCCATATGTAGATATACACACCCTATCCCACCAATCATTGTTTCGTATGTCCTTTCCAAAGTCCGTTTCACCTACATTACATCTTGGCCCCTCCTCTGTTCATTTCCATCCCTCCCGTGTGACGTGATTTCTTTGCGCCCGCCAGCGGCACACACCAACCCCGCCTGACTTCCTGTGACGCTTAAATGGATGACCGGGGGTGCGTTCCACCCGCGGTTCACCTTAGCGTTCACCGGAAGTCCCTTTTGACAGGGGCGTGTCCAACCCCTGACGTGCGCTATTATGGAGTCACCTGATCATGATAGCCCTATCCAAACGGAGCGCCTGGGATAAAAATCTCCCCTAACACATCTCCCACATATCCGCCCCGGAAGAAGCCACACGGCGAAACGGTGCCCGTCGGGCGTCCTGGAGATCCTGTTGCTGCATTCCTCCCTGCCATACCGCGTACTTGAATTTGTTGATGTAAGTGGGATTACATTCTATATGACTCCCGTTTAGATGTGACTATTGCAGTTCAATCTTATTACATCCTTTTCTTTCTTTTTGCACGCTCATTAGGCATTTGTTTATTATTTCTGTAGCCCTTTCAGCCCCTCATTTACATTCTTCACGTAATAGGTCCATAACTAAGGTGATATTGTGCACTTTTTCATGTCTATGGCAATTTCCATCTCCCTTCTTCAGCCTAATTTATCTCTCCTGATTTTGGTGGTTTAAAGGTTACATTTTTGTATACATTGCAGCTCCGTGGGTCTTCATTTTATTTTTGGTAAATCCCATTTGTCTTCAATCCTCACTGTCGGTTTTAATTGTATTCAATAAATATTCATTTTAAACCCATCACGTTCTTTTTCATCACTTCGTCTATGTGGCATTCACCACTATAGAATATGTATAATTCGTCCAGAATTTGTGTATACGGAGGAAGTCTAGAGAGCGCCTGAATGTCACTCACTCTTCGTGCTGATGTTAGAGCCACTAAGAAAGCTACTTTAATGGAGAAGGTTTTAATCGAGGCAACTGAGATGGGTTCAAATGGGGCCTCCGTCATGGCTGTGAGCACTAGGTTTAAATCCCAAGGCATAAACATATTCTTGACTATAGGCCTGGACCTAGCTGCTGCTTTGATAAATCTACTGACCCCAATAGTTTCTGGCTATGTCACAGTTAAAAAGGGCTCCAGTGTCACGCTGTCTAATGATTTGAATACAATGTCAGTAAACTATTTATACAGGAACCAACTCTATACAACATATAGTTTAGCAACATCAGAATGTAAGTATAAAATAGATTTACCTGACACAACCTCTGCAGAACTTAGGGTTAATCTTGAGGACTAGATGTGCAGAAACGATATAGTTGAACTCAGGGTTAATCTTGAGGACTTGATGAGCTGAACTGGAAAGAGGAGGACCGGGGTCTAACCTGACCCTGCACTGGGGTCCTAACTAATCCTTACCTTGGAGGTACTGATAATGGTTCAGAGGTCCAAGTCTCCAGCCTAACCCTGTCTCCTATCAGACCCTAAACCCTGTAATCAGTCCTAAGAAGGATCCTGATTACCACCAAAGGGATATGGGCTGATCTCAGCTAAATACACAGATTAGACATATAAGACAGACAGGATAGCACTCACTTGCATACACACTCAAACACCGAAGGAACATAAATGGTCTGGGAAATAAACTATAAGCAAGTTGAGCTTAAAACAGCTAAGGAGCTCTCAACAGATTCATTCCTATCTGTGGTCTGAATGAAGGATTTCACTGGCAACTCCCAAAGCAGACAACCAGGAATTTAAAGGAAACCAATCAACAAATAATCAATTGCAGCCGGGAGAAACTGCACCCAGTCCAGCACCGAGCACAGACAGAATTAACTCCCTAGCTGCCAAACACAAAGAAACAGCAACTCAGCTGTGAGAAGTCAACATGTGCAACCGCGATGATCTTCGTGGTAATGCACACATGACAGTACCCCCCCTTCTACGAGGGGCCTCCGGACCCTCAGGGCCAGGCCTGCCCGGGTGAGTTCTGTGGAAGGTCCGAACCAAACGATCTGCGTTAACATCAGACACAGGGACCCACGTCCTCTCCTCCGGACCATACCCTTCCAATGCACCAAGTACTGAAGGGACCGGCGATTCAGACGAGAGTCAATGATTTTTGATACTTGAAATTCCAAATTACCATTGACCAACACTGGAGGAGGAGGTAGAGGTGACGGTATGACTGGTGCCACATACCTTTTAAGTAATGACTTGTTGGAACACATTATGAATTTTAAACGTAGAAGGGAGTTCCGACGAAATGCCACAGATTAATTATGGAACTGATCCTGTACGGCCCGATGAATCTGGGACCCAGTTTCCAGGAGGGCAACTTTAAGTTTTATATCCTGGTAGACAACCATACCAAATCGTTCACATTCAGATCTGGACCAGAAACTCTCCTCCTATCAGCCATACGTTTGTAACGGTTCCCCATAGTACTCAAATTGTTCAATACACCTCGCCACACAGAAGCAATGTGACGACGAGAAACGCTCCTCCTCAGAACCCCAGAAGGACCCCCCCCATTGAAAGTACAAAACTGGGGATGAAAACCATATGCCCGAAAAAACGGGGAATTACCAGTGGACTCGCTCCGCCTGTTGTTAAGAGCGAACTCTGCCAAAGGCAAGAAAGAAGACCAGTCCTCCTGGTTCTCCGATACAAAACACCGGAGATAGTCTCTAAACTCTGATTCAGACGCTCTGTCTGACCATTGGTCTGTGGATGAAAAGCCGAGGAAAACGACAATTGCATCCCCCGACGTAAACAAAATGCCCTCCAAAATTTGGACACAAACTGAGACCCCCTATCTGACACCACAATCAGAAGGCAACCCATGAAGTCCTCACGATCTCCCTAATGAACACCTGCGCCAGAGTTTTAGCATTAGGGAGTGCAGGAAGAGCAACGAAATGTGCCATCTTACTGAACCTGTCAACAACCACCAGTATGACAGTATTCCCAGACGACGGAGGAAGGTCCGTAATGAAGTCCATAGATAAATGAGTCCATGGACGCTCCGGAAGTTTCAAGGGTAAAAGGGTCCCAGACGGACGGGTATGAGGAGTTTTAGAGCGAGCACAAACCCACAGGACGCGACAAAAGTTATAACATCTTTATTAGCGTTAGGCCACCAAAATCGGCGGGAAAGGAGATCTAAAGTAGCCTTACTCCCTGGATTGTCCTGCTAAAGCAGAATTATATGTGCCTCAATAACCTTTTGTCTCAACTGATTCGGGACAAACAGTCTCCCTGGAGGTCCTGGAGGGGCGTCCCCCTGAGCCTCTAACACCTCCTCCTCAAGCTCAGAACATACAGCCGACACTACCACCCCCTCCAGAAGGATAGGAATAGGGTCGTCCGTTTTTCCCGGCCCCTGGAAACTGCGAGACAAGGCATCAGCCTTTACATTCTTAGACCCCGGACGATAAGTGGACGACAAAATTAAACCTGGTAAAAAACAACAAACCATCGAGCTTGTCTGGAATTCAGACGCTTAGCGGATTCTAAATACAGCAGGTTCTTGTGATCAGTAATAACGGTGAGCGGGTGGACTGCCCCTCCAAAAAGTGACGCCATTCTTCAAAAGCCAATTAATGGCAAAAGTTCCCTATTGCCGATATCATAATTCCTTTCGGCGGACGACAATTTCTTAGAAAAGAAAGCGCACGGATGCCATTTACCAGGGGACGGACCCTGGGACAATAAAGCACCCACTCCCTACGTCAGACGCGTCCACCTCCACAATGAACGACTGAGATACGTCTGGTTGGATGAGAACGGGTGCCGAAGCAAAACATCTTTTTAAAGAGGAAAAGGCTTGGCAAGCTTTGTCCGACCACTTAGAAAAATCCGTCCCTTTTCTCATCATGTCAGTGAGAGGTTTGCGACCAGACGAGAAATTACAAATTAAATTTCCGGTAGTAATTTAGCAAACCCCAAAAAAACGCTGCAGAGCCTTAAGATCCCCTGGCTGATCCCATTCAAGCACTGCTCTCACCTTTTCAGGGTCCATCCGAACCGGAGGCTGACACCAAAAAACCCAAAAACTGAAGTCCCTGTACGGCAAAAACACACTTCTCCAGTTTGGCGTATAGTTTATTGTCTCGCAAGATCTGCAACACCTGTCTCACATGCTCCTGGTGAGACACAAGATCTGGCGAGTAAATTAAAATGTCATCCAAATATACGACCACAAACACCCCCACAAGGTGACGAAAAAATGTCATTAACAAAATGTTGGAATACTGCTGGAGCAAGTAGTCAGACCAAAAGGCATGACCAGGTTTTCATAATGTCCCCCGCGGTGTTAAACGCTGTTTTCCACTCATCCCCTTCTTTTTTCCTAATCAGATTATACGCCCCCCTGAGATCCAATTTAGAGAACCATTTGGCGCCAACAATTTGATTGAAAGATCAGGAATAAGAGGAAGTGGATACGGATCTCGAACAGTAATCCGATTAAGTTCTCGGAAATCCAAGCAAGGGCGTAGGCTCCATCTTTTTTCTTCACAAAGAAGAACCCCGCGGCCCCAGGGGAAGATGAAGGTCTAATATGCCCTTTGGCCAGACTTTCAGAAATATAATCTTTCATACCCTGTCTTTAGGACCAGAAAGATTATACAACCTAGCTTTAGGCAACTTAGCATCAGAAGGAGATTAATAGAGCAGTAATACACGCGATGAGGAGGCAACTCCCGACACCCCTCCTCAGAGAAAACATCCCCAAAATCCTCCAAAAAAGGAGGCAATGTACTAGGGACGACCGCACTGATGACTGTGTTCATGCAGTTGCTTTTGCAAAACTCACCCCATTGGCTTATCTCTCTGACTGCCAATTAATCACAGGTTAAAGTTTAACCACCAAGGAAGTCCCAACACAATGGGAGTAGGTAGACCCTCCAACACATAACAAGATAATTGTTCCCTATGTATTGCCCCTATCTGAAGGTCAATGTTATGAACCTCATGAACAAAGCTACCTTGGCCGAAGGCCTGGCGTCAATGGAGAAAATAGGGACGTTGACCAAACACTCAATGCTACCCCTTTACCGAGCAAAAAGACATCACGATTACCCCAAACCACTACCAAAGAACAATCTCTCACTCTAGTACCCAAACCACCACCCCCCACGGACAAGGAACTAAAAACCGGCGGATGAAATACATACTCCCAGGTTTTTTACCACCACACAACCTGGGGTGCGTTTTTCCGGGGACTTTTTTTTTAACAAGACACGGGAAGGACAATTCCAACAAAATGTCCCTCTTTCCCCCCAAAAAAACCCTTCTAGTCCTGCGGGGGCCGCCAATCCCTACTACGAAAAGATTTCCCCCCCAACGCATAGCTCATCCGAACAGACAAGGGGGAACCCCACATAAGGACTTTTTAGTAGGTGGAAAACAACAGGGATGGAGTTTTCCGCACCCCTCTCCCGAAACCTCATCAGTACGGATAGCTAGAGCCATACACCCCAAGAAGGAGGGGACCATACTGACCAAAAACCCTTTTAATTTGTCAAAAGCCATACAAAACTGGCTCCTAAGGCCTGGGTCATTCCACGAGTATCCTGGGCCCCTCTACAAACTCAAACAAATTCCTCCGCCGGACGATCTCCCTGCTTTTAAATTACAAAATTTTGGTCCAGCAAGAAACCCATCTGGTCATCATATACCAATCCCAAGCAGTAAAAAATTGACACAGACTGGAGGGGG
>JARQOD010011280.1:0-24022 GCA_033576555.1 Oophaga sylvatica
CTGGATCCTACGTAACTTAGATTCAGCAAGGGAGACCCGATCCGGGTCATCATACACAAGACCCCGAGCCGTAAAAAACCCATCCACTGACTGGAGAGCTGGGGACCCGGGGGAGAGCGAACGCCCAGATTGGGGGTCTCCTTGTAGGAGCAAGATGACAATCCCCACCCTTTGTTCCTCACCCCCAGATGACCGGGTGCAGCCGGAAGTACAATTTACATGCCTCCCGGAAAGCAAAAAACTTGTCCCGCCCCCAGTGAATCTGTCAGGGAGAGCTACTTTAGGTTCAGGTCTGGTCTGCTCCGGGGGTACAAAACCTTGGACTTAACGTCCGCCAGCTCCATGGACAGACTCTGCAACTGCCGAGCTAGACTGACTACTGGATCCATGGTGACTGGAGAAAACTTTAGTGGGTCGGTGAAAATGTCACGCTGTTACTGCATACAGGAGGTCTGGGGTCTAATTCTGGCCCTAAGCTGGGTCCTGACTAATCCCTCTACCTGGAGGTACTGTTAATGGTACAGAGGTCCAGGCCACCAGCGTAATCCCTACCTCCTGAGGATCCCTGAACCTCAGTGATCCAGTCCTGAGAAGGACCCTGATCACACACCGGGGACTGGTAGGTATATGCCTAAACACAGTAATAAACAAACGAGACAGTACAAGGGGTAAACTAAAATCCACCTTGCATACAAAAATCACACCACAGGAAACAGAGGGGACACCAACGGGTACGGAGATAAATGATAAAGCGAGGAGGGGGAAAAGACCACACAGGTACTCTTAACTTCAGCCTTCACCATACAACGATCCGCTCTGCTGGTCTGCATGAATGCTTTCACCGACACTTCTCCAGCAGACAGGCAGGTATTTGAAGGAAACCAATTATCACAACATTAATTGCAGCTGAGCGAGGCTGGTCTAGTCCAGCACAGAGAGAGGAAGAATTAACTCCCTCTCTGCCGAAAAACACCCAGCACCAGAAACTCAGCTGTGAGAAGTCAGGGTGTGCAATCGCGACGATCTTCGCAGCGACACACCCGTGACAGTCAGCCCCAGGTCTTGAGCAACCCCAACTATCACAGACACATTTTCAAATGCACCTTTTAGGGAAAGATCCCTCATTTAAGCAGTCCCAAACTTTTCCACAGAAACCCCCAGTTCAGGAACCTCAGCCTCACTTGTCACCTTCTCATCCTCATCATCAGCTAGGACACACAATGGGCCCTCATCCACCTCCGACTGTGATGCGGATTCATCTGGTTGAGCTGGCTTCTGTCTGAGTCACTTAGCATCCTCACAAGTCCCAAAACAGGCTGATGTCCTGCCCGACTCTCACGGGGTGTAGTAAGTATTTAATAACCCTGACTTCATGGGACTCAGTACCCCGGCTCAATTTTTATTAACACTCTGGCTATGGGCAGTCCTTGGTGTCCCCATGGATACATCGGATGCCCACGTGTTTTTCCTGGGATCAACTGGTGATGGAGTTTGGCCCTTATCATGGTCACCAAACTCCCTGAGTCCAAAAGTCCTGACACCAGCACCCCATTTATGGTCATGGAACAAACTTATGGTCCCTCTCCAGGCTGATAGTCAACACTGCTGGCGGGATAGGCATAGTACGAACAGCGCTTCCCTAGGTTGCAATCTATCAGCTTGGAGGACATAGGACAATGGGTGGCTATGTGTCCAGGACCAAGGCATCTCCAGCAGATCAGGTCTGTAACAGCAACCTTTGGCAACCCTCAGTGATTCTTTGGGATTTTGAACTCCCTCCAGTGGTGGCTCTACTATCCCTCTTGTGGGACTCAGGCTCCTGCTGAGTACTCCAGTATGGAGATGCACCACCCTTGGCTTCCTAAAGGACCTGTCGACAACCTAGTACCTTTTTTGCGAGGCCCCCAGGTCATCCGCATTCCGCTGGTCTCCCTGGGAAAACCAGGTCAGCCCCGGCCTAGGGAATGAGTGAATAAATCAATGACCACACCGCTCAACCACCTGGCCTGGTTTGGAGGACTTTGGCTGCATCCATTTGTGAACCAAGTGCAACAAGTCAAACATCTGAAAGCGGGAGGTTTGTCACCATAATGCACCCAGTGATGAACCCTTTGGGCTCTGAAAGACACGGTGACTCGTGATCACACCAATATCTCTGTTTTTAACTTGGCATATTTAATGGCATCTTGTAAAGCCAAGTCATAATAAACTTTCTGGGGTTCATCAGTCAGACAGGAGGCTAGCACCTCCGCCCACTGCTCTGCGGCAGTTTCTCCTGCTCTGCAACTCGCCCGGACACAGTCAAAAATGCTTCTACATTATCACCCAGAGTCATTTTTTGCATTGCTTGCCTTACCCGCCTTTCAGACGTATGTGTTGTCACCTGGACTTGTGGAATGGGCCCACAAACTACCTCGACAGGCAACTCAATCTGCTACTGCTGTTGTCTGAACTGGTCCTGTTGGTATTGCTATTGTTGCTTTAACTGCTGCTGATGCTGCTGCTTTTGCATCTGCTGGATCTCCTCATATGCCAGCTGTTGCTGTTGCTGCTGTGCACTCACCAGATGCTTAATCTGGTCCTCCATACTGCCTGACTTTGTCTATTGGCTTGTGGCCACCTTTATCCAGGACATACGGTTTGTCCACAGTTTTTACTCATGTTCCTTAATGCAAAACACAACTTATGGCAGGTTGGCTCACTCAGCTGATCCTGAGGTAGACACAGGAACACTTGGTATTAAAGTCTTTGGGTGGTTTATTGCTTCATAAACCACAAAGCAAAGTAATAACACAAAATAGCCTTTCTTGGGAGAAATTAAAATAAAAAGTCTATACAAACAGTCCTTCCCAGTATTGCTCCAGCCTCTGGAATACAACGCATTTAAACTCCCACCAGAGCTTGCATCTGGAGGCTTTACTCAAAACTTACAGCAAAGAAAAAAACAGTCACTGAACATTTAACTTTGCCAACCAAACTGTTGAGGTGGAGATTTCTCACCTCTCACCAAAAACTGAGACCCTTGCAATGACTGGTTTAACCCCTTTAGCACATAGCATGATGAAGAGAAACTTATGGGTTTAAGATCATGGAAGAAAGCAATCCTTGTGATATATACCTCCCTTCACACACAGCGCCAGTGACCCTGTCATCTTATATATATATATATATATATAGTGTGTATATATATATATATATATATATATATATATACATTCAGAAATGAACTATATAATGGAATGTCATCGTATCAAATTGGATGAGAGGCCTAAATATAATATAATGTAGGCATAATGCAGACGAAGACCTGCATATATAATATACATACAATGCCAGTTATAGAAACTTGTATCCCTGCCAAACCCGAGTGTTGCTATGAAGTATAGCTTCGCCAGTTGAAGTCAGTGCAATGCCAGTCATACTCATAAGTGCACTTATTTATACCTCAATCAATGCCAATACTTGTGAGCAGCATCTGCTGGGCATCATGCTGGGTCAATTAGCATTAGTGCGCATGTGCAAGAGAGTCCTATGCTTTCCATGAGAACAGGAAGTGGGCATGGTGCATGTCACCAACTGAAAGTTCGGAGCAGCAAGTGCTTCATACTGAAATGGTAATGAGCTTGCGCAAAAGAATTTTGTGCGTTCCATAGAGGATGGTAATGGGCATAGTGCATGTTCAAAACTGAAGTAGCTACCAATAAGCTAAACAGAGAAAAACACAAGTCTGCATATTATTAGAAATAGCCAAAAGGGCATGATATTGCAAAAAATAAAATAAAAGTATCCATGAATAAATCCCACACACTGGCACAATGGACGGAGGCCTAGCATGTAAATGGGTGAGAAAAGAAAATAAAAAAGGGGGAAAAAGCAAAAGATAGAAGATGAAATGACTGTGAAAATAGTGAATGAATAAAGAATAAGAGATGAGATGGGGACAGCAATGATTATTTATGTAAAACACTGCAGAATACGATGGCACTGTATAAGAAAAGCTTAATAATGATAAAGAATCCTTCTCTGTTGGATCTTTTTTTGCAGACATATACAATGAAACATACTGTTAGATAGTTCTTTGAAAGTCTGTGATAGGACAGATATTAATAACCCCTTCATGACAGGTGAATATGTCAGTTTTGCATGTTGTTCTTTTTCTCCCCTTATCCAAGTCATAATTTCTTCATTTTTTTTGTCAACAATCATTGGAGGCATTTCTTTTTTGCTATACGAGTTGTATGTTTTGAATGACACCATTTATTTTGTCACAAAATTTGCTGAAAAAAGGCAAACAAATACAAATGGGATAAAATAGTAAGACTAAACATAATTTTGAAATAGTTTTTTTTTTTGTTTTTTTATTACGACGATGAATGTGCAATAAAAATGACCTAGAAAAATGATTACCAAACATATAACGTTTTCTTTTTTAGTGGTAATAAAATTCACACTTTTGTAAAAATTACAAATTGGTTTGTGTTTCAATTTTCTGAGACCCATAACTTTTTATTTTTCCTCTGATTGAACTGTATGAGGGCTGCACTAGGCTGACATTTTTATTGAAAACATTTTGCTTTATAAACAATATTTTGATTGCTTTTTATTGGGGGAAATGCAGTGACCAAAAAACTTTTATTCTGCTGTTTTGTGTTGTATTATCCTTTTGCTTTTTAAGACATAATTTAAATAATGTTGTAATTTTATTGACCAGACTTCTAGGAACATGACAATAAACTGTTTTTATTATTTTTTTTCTTTCTTCCTGAACCTGGAATAAGGGAGGATTTATTTGTATATTTTTTATATTTGCTTTAATTTTTGTAGTTTCCTAGTTGACTTGAACCTGAAATCATTTGATTAATTATACTATATACTGCAACATTTCAGCACATAGCTCAAAGACTCCAAAGACATACTGGTAGGGAATTTAGATTGTGATGCCCAATGGGGACATTGATGATGTATAAAAAGCACTGATAATCTTAAAGATGCTATATAAACTGAGTAAAATAAATAAAACAAAATAATTAATATATAATGAAAGGGAAACTGTCACTTGATTTATAGTAATAAAACCATTAGTATAAATCAAAGCCTGATTGCCACATTGCAGAAAATGTAATTTGAAGATTTAGCCTAGGACTATAGGGAGAGATTAGACTAATTCATTGGGATGTTTAAAATAAACAAAATAAATGTAGCTCACTATTGTAATTCCTTAGGCGTCCCACCCATGCACAGTGCATGGAACCTACATTTTTGCAAGTTAACCATCCTTCAAGAACAAATTCTTCACTAACGAGTTCAGGCTCAATGCGCCTGTCAGGCGCAGGCTAGGAAATATATCTAATTTTCTAAATTTCAGTGCTCTTAAAGTGATCAGTCACCTTTCATACGAATGTGTGAGGAAGGAACAGCCACCATCTTGGATATGGCCTGCTCCAGCCGCCATGTTGTCTGAATTCACAGATTCACAGCAGCTAACTGCTGTAATTCCCTATGGCCTCTGGGCATATTCAATACAATAGGGGTAGGTCTCAACTCTGAATGAAAAGATCTATTAGTGTGCTGTGTAGATTCGACTCAAGACAGTATTTACTGCTCAATATGAATAGCCAGGCCTGTTAGTATGCTAAGTAGGCCAGGCCAAAACAGAACTTCAAAGCTGGGGGCTTCAATTAGATTATACCTGCCAGCTAGACACAGAAAACACATCTATTGTGTCTCCCAGCCATGATGGCTCCGTTCAAGGATTATGAATTATGAGCACATCTTTCTAGGTACAAACTCATAAAAAATATCTGCGTGATCCGGCGGACCTTGGGCATCTGATGGTGCAACTCCTGAGTCGGTGATGGCTCGGAGGTCTGAGATATAGAGATTGGCACTCCAAAGAGACCCAATCGGGCCAGGTTTGATCTCCACGCGACAGGCAAAACATACTGCACCCGCTGGTACCTCTCGTGTCCTGATCCAATCGTCCTGGAGAAAGTTAACCCCTTTATTAGGTATTGGGAATAAATTCTGCAGGGGGCTAAGGGTGGAGATTATTTCCCACCCTTGGACACCGAGGGGAGGGACCTAGCAGGTTTAAGAACTGTGAGCTATGGGCAGACTGTATCCATTCTCACAGCAGCAAGACAATGAAGAACTAAGGACCAAGAAACAGATCTGCCAAGGGAGCAGCGGCACACATTTTGGGGACTGTCCAGCAACTAGGACTTTCACCTGTGGATCGCTGAGTTCCCTGCCTCCACATGCCCCTACAACCTGGTAATATTGACCTCTAGCTAATACCTTTAAGCCTTTTAACCATTATTGTTGTATTTTACTCTGACTGCAAATCCATTGTAATTCCGTTGTATAGCTTACTGTATATTTCTGCAATTATATAGTGCGCCCTTAAGGCAATTAAACCATAAAATTAATATTGGGCTGATGCTTTTACTCTGATCACGAATCTTAGAATACCCAGTGGGTAACAGGACACCTTCCCCGGCGGCCATTTGCTCTAGGTGCAGTTCCCTTACTGACCTGAGAGACAAAGGGAGCGCCGCAGAGCTGTGCCTGTGGAGTTACGTCACATTGGTGACGTGGAAGGATGGGGCTGTCCTTCACATTTGGTGGCAGCGGTGGTATCAGAGTAATAGTGTGCGTGGGACCCCTACTCCCAGACACTAAAGACTACCAGCGGTAACTTTCTCTGCTGGGGTTTTAAAGTCAGACCAGCACTAGACGGTCAGAGTGTAAATATAATAAGTTGCGTGCAAGGTCAGGGTTGCAGCTGTGTCTGTAACCAAAGGTTCCCAAGATGGCGGAAGGCACCAGGAGTAAGGCAAAGGGGGAGGCCAATGCTATGGTCTATGAGGAGTTCGATACCAATGAAGGTGAGGGGGAGCTCAGCCAGGGCTCCCAAAGGAGCCAGACCCCCGTGCTCAGTCGCACAGTGGACTGTCCACCCCCTGCCCATCCCAGCCTGTCCAGATCGAGGCCCTTTTCCAAGTGGTTATGGCACAGCTTGAGGCTGGTAATGACGCCACCCATGACAGACTCCTGGTGGTGGCAGAGAAAGCAGCAGAGAAGGAACATGCAGCAGTAGAGCAGGAGCAAGCAGCAGCAGAGCGTGAGCAAGCAGCGGCAGAGAGAGTAGCAGAGCGTGAGCATACAGAACGCCGTGAAGCTGTGGAGTGCCGGCACCGACTGGAAATGGCTCAGCACGGGCCCCCGCTGGACGCTCCAGCCCCACCGGAGACCTAGGCTTCCAAGGTCCAGGCGGAGGACTTTCCCTTGCTTGAAAAGGATGGAGACCTGGATTCCTTTCTGCTGGCCTTTGAGAGGACCTGCCTCCAACATCATCTGGCCCTGGATCAGTGGGCAAGGTACCTGACCCCCTGTTTGAGGGGTAAGTCCCTGGAAGTTTTGGGGGACTTACCTGCCGGGGAGGAGAAGGACTACAACAGCATCAAGCGGGCCCTGATCCAGCACTACAACCTCACCCCGGAGTCGTACCGCAGGAAGTTCAGGAGCCTGCATCAGGGTTCAAAGGACACCTGGATCGACCACATGTGGGCCCTGCTGAGAGCTGCGGAGCCCTGGACCTCGGGTCTAGAGCTCACCACCCGCCAGGAGGTCCAGGAACTGTTCGTCACAAAGCAGTTCTTGTGGTACTGTCCAGAGGACCTCCAGCAGTTCCTCCTTGACCGGAAACCAAAGGGGGTTTCTGCTTCAGCCGCCCTGGCAGACGAGTATGCCAACAACATTGCGCCTGAGCCGAAGAAGCCTACCAGCAGCACCTGGAGAGGGGATAAGCCCAATCCTGCCCCGGCCACATATCCAGCCCCCAGAGTGCAAGGGGTGTACCCCCCTGCTGCCCTCTCCAGGCTAGAAACAGAAACCAGGCGTTGTCATCATTGCAAGCAGCCGGGACACTTTAAGGCTGCGTGTCCCCAGCACCATAAGGCCCCATCCCTGTCCCAGAAACCGTCCACTGTTTTGTGTGTGGGAGGGGGTGGTGGGAGGTCCCTGGACATTTACCAACCTGTCACCATTGCCGCTCAGCGGTCATGGGACTGCGGACACAGGCGCTGAAACGAACCCTGGTACATCCTGAGGTGGTGTCTCCTCAAGACTTGGTGCCTGAGAAAACCCTTTCCGTCTCCAGAATTGGAGGCGTTGAACCGGCGCTGACCGTTACCAAGGTGTATTTGGACTGGGGCGCCGGGAGGGGGATGCGGGAGATGGAAGTAATGCCAAATATTCCTGCCAATGTGTTGCTTGGGACCAATTTGGGGCAGCTAGTGTCCCCGTATGTGGCCCCTAAACACCCCCAAGTTCGACTCTCCAAAAATGTCATGACTCTACTGTGAATGCTAATATTAATGTATTGAATGTGCCTCCAACAGTGGAGGAGGGAGTGAAACCTGATGGTAAGCCATGCACATACACTACACACACAGGCTCACAGTGAGGACTGGTGAGGAGGCTGCAGGGGAGAGCTCAGAGGTGGAGGGAGGGGCTGCTATGGGCAGTATGGGGCCCCTAACTGAATCCAGCCTGCTGAGTCTAGGGCCTCTGCAGAAGAAGGAACAGGCCATTGGGGAGGGGCGTCCCGGGAGAGGAGCCACCAGTTAAGACCCCAAGGCAGGAGTTCCCCATACCGGGATGTCAGGAGGCCAGGGAAGTCTGCCTGACCCGGCGACTTGGTCAGGGGACGAGTGGAAGCAGGCACTACCCGTGGTCTCGTATAATATAATATTTGCACAGCTCTAAAGAGGTGCACCAGTAGGTTCCCAAACCATATGAATATATAAAGAAACTGGGCACACTCAATTTGTGTAAATGAAATAATAATCTTTATTTTTAATAATAATCTTTATTTTTATATAGCGCTAACATATTCCCAGCGCTTTACAGTTTGCACACATTATTGTCGCTGTCCCCAATGAGGCTCACAATCTAGATTCCCTTTCAGTATGTTTTTTTGGAGTGTAATACATACACTTGGTCACTAATACAGACGTTTCGGTCACGTCAGACCTTCATCAGTGTACTATAAAAGTAAGTGATCATGATAATTATATAAACAAGATAAAGTATATACATTAATGGGTCAGAAACATATTATATTGTATATAACAGGCTGTTCAATATTAAAAACCTGTCACAAAAGTACTCAGATGATAGATATAGAGATAATTAGCTTGAGGACATACCTAGTGAAAAATGTATACCCAGGAATAAAAGGGTAAAGTTACGTATCACTGTAAAGCAGATATAGAACAAATATGAAATATAGTGCCTAGACAATTGTGATAGAGGTAATAGAAAAATCTCAACATACCGATCTCAGTGGTGGTATCGGTGGTAACTGTGGTGAAAAATATATAATATAGTATATATGATAAGAAGCTATGTATAGAGTGAATCGCAAGGATGGTGATGAACATACCAGTTATGAAAAGCCTTCAGATTATTCAATATGGGTATAAGGCTGTGAAATAACAATGCGCCCATCAGAAAAGAAAATAGACGGCTCATGAGCTCCTTAGCGTAGTGGCAGTAGCAGCGTGCACTTACCCGTGTGATGGCTATCAATACCTGTGTACGGGACGCGGTATCCCCGCATGTCACAGCGTGAGAGGAAGTAGTGACTGGCTGTGTTAAATAACGCCAGTATCTCGTGGGTGCACGGAAAGCCGGAAGTGCTTATACCGGAAGTGATGTCAGCGCTATAGTGGAGAAGATAAGGCTGCGTTCTGCGTTCCATAGGGAGCGCCTGCGTTCCACAGTTAGAGCGCATGTCAGAAATTCAAGGAGGGAGGGTGCAGAAGGATAGGAAGTGACCATTCAAATAATGTAATTAGCGATTCTGTAAGAAAAAGCATAAGTATCAGTGCATAGAATACAGTAATAGGGCATAAAGAGTAACATCTCTTTAAATAAATGATAACATGTTATTAAAGAAAATGGATTTAAAGAAAAGCCTGTAAGTCGTAATCCTTATTTAACCCTTAGGATATAGGGTATTCAATTCATGGATCCAATATGCTTCCCTCCGTTTCAATTGGGTTACACGGTTCTCCTCTCGTCGTGATTGGGGTATGTTTCTAGCACTTGGTATCGAAGTTGTGATATATTGTGTCCCGCCGATACAAATGATGAGGGATAGGAAGGAGTGTATCTTTACATCGTATGGTAGACTTGTGTTTGGGATATTCTATCCTTCACACTCTGAGTGGTCTCGCCGATGTAAAGGAGACCACATGGGCATTTAATTAAGTAAACTACATAGAGTTACATGTAAAGTATTGATTAATGGTATATCTCTTGCCAGTATGGGGATGATGTACAACATACCTTTCAGGACGTTGTTACAATTGGTGACAAGAGAGGCACGGGAAGGTACCAGTTTTGGGGTTTTGAAGGAATCTCTGGGTGGAAATAAGTTTTTTTGAGCCAATGTCTGCCCTAACTAGATTATCCCTTAGGTTACGTGCCCTCCTAAAACATGGCATGAACGGTTGTCTAAAAGCCTCAACCTCAGGGTGGGCAGTTTGTAGGATGTGCCAATACCTCCGTATGGCTGTGTGAATTTTATAACGCTGCCGGGTGATAGTCATGTACAAAAGTATCCTTTTATCCCCGTCAGTGTGTTGTCTCCTATTGGGGGAATGAGCTTGAACAGAGTGTGATGGATAGCCCCTTTCTTGGAATTTGGACTGCATTTCTGTGATCCTAGTTTGTTGTAATAATGGATCTGATACGATGCGGGTTACCCTCTGGATTTGAGATTGAGGGATAGAACCTCATTTTGTACGGATGAAAACTAGAAAAGTGGAGGAGACTGTTCCGTCAATTGGTTTGGAAAAAAGATCCGTGGTGAGATTGCCCTGTGGGTCCTTGAATCACCAGGGTTCCAGGAACTAATTTGGTGGTATCATGGGTCATGGTAAAGTCAAGGCCCGACCACAAGGATCTAAGAAAGTTTAAGAAGGTCTGAGCGTGGTGAGGTTGCCCACCCAAATACAAAAAATATCGTCTATGTATCTCTCCCAAGCCAATACAGGTCCTGGGAAAAGATGATGTCCATAGATAAGGTCTCCTCATAGTGTGCCATATAGGCATTGGCATACGGTGGTGCGACGTTTGATCCCATCGCTGTGCCCTTCAACTGTAAATAGTATTGATCTTCGAACAAGAAGAAATTTTTAGTTAAAACTATGGACAGTAGTTCACAACATAGGTCTACTGGTCAGGATGCATGCCTGAGTTAGATAGAAGACGTCGTGTGGAGGATATCCCTTCAGTGTGGGTATTTGATGTATAAAGGCACGTACGTCGAAGGAGAACCAAAATGGCGTTTGATGGAATTGGGGGATAGCCTAATTACAGCAAAAAGGATCCGATCTAGTAAAAAAGAAAAATCTTCTTAATCAAGGGGTAAGATTTTTTCTAAAAAGATGATAGGGAGACAAAACGATTCGGGGGGAGGCACAAAGGGCGTCCCGGTGGATTATTTAAACTTTATGAATTTGGGGAGAGGTAAAAGACTGGGTTAGGGATTTTTTTGATAGAAAATCACAAACTTTTTGCAACTAACCTAAAATTATAGTACCTATCTAGGGGGGCCTTGATGGAACTGAATTTATAGTGGGATTCCCCCGGAAGTTTACTATAGGTACTGTATCATTGAGTTGTGTGAATCTCCCCAATTGGCTGACTTGTCCAAACTACAATTGCTCCCCCTTTATCCGCAGGCTTAATGATAAATCCTTATCATCTTGTAGTGTTAATAGAGCCGTCATCCGGGGGGAGCAATTAGATGGAAATGTATGTTTCCTCTATCTGAATCTTGACGCAATTGTAAAAATTAATTAACAAATTGAATGAATGTTCTAACGCAAAGCCCATAGGTGGTCGAAGGTCTCTTTAGACCGAGTTGAACTTTCTGCTGAAAGGGGCAGTTAGTTAAAGTACACTTGGGGTTGGTCCGGTAGATGGGATCAAGAAGTGGAGTTTAGCGTAATGACCTGTAAATCCGTAGATCCATATCAGTTTAAAGGTATTTTCCTGTAACGGGGCAGAACACAGGCCCCCTGGAGGATTCGATGTTCTGCTAAAACCCCATATTTTTGATGAAAGTTCACCACAAGTGATTTAGTACCTTGAACTGTCACTCAGTCGAATCCATGGTGCTTTTGACTGCCCGTTTTCCCCCGCCGGGCCTCTTCTTCGTTGGGATCGCTTTGCGCCTAAAAAACGCTCCTGATGTAATCTTTCGGGCCCTCCAGTCCGGCCAGAGGTTGAAGCATCTGGGGAGGAACGGTAAATATTGTTGGTGGAAATTTCGGACAGGGTTTGTTTGCGCCATTTGTAAACCCTGTCAAGGTCGAGTCTGTTTACTAATTAAAGCCCATTTGTCCCTTTACACTGCGGACCACTCAGAGTGTAAGGATAAATACCAAACCAAGTCAACCATACATTTAAAGATACACCCTTTCCTATCCCCATCATTTTGTATCGGCGGGACACAATATATCACAACTTCGATACCAAGTGCAAGAACACATACCCCAACCACACGAGGAGGAGACCTTAACCCCATTGAAACGGAGGGAAGCATATTGGTCCAAATTGAATACCCTAACCTAAAGGGTTAAAAAGGATAACGACTTACAGGCTTTCTTTAATCCATTTTCTTTAAAACATGGACATTTATTTAAAGAGATGTTACTCTTTATGCCCTATTACTGTATTCATGCACTGAACTTATGCTTTTTCTTACAGAATCGCTAATTACATTATTGGAGGGCATTTCCCATCCTTCCGCACCCTCCCTCCTTAATTTTTCTGACATGCGCCTAACTGTGGAACGCGGCGCTCCTAGGAACGCAGAACGCAGCCTCTATCTTCTCCAAAGCGCTGACTCATTCCGGTATAAGCATTCCGGCTTCCGTCACCACGAGATACGGCGTTATTTAAACACAGCCAGTCACTAATTTCTCTCACCTGGTGAAGCGGTGGAACCGCTTCCCTACACCAGGTTATTGAAGCCACACACGGGTAGTGCAACGCTGCTACTGCCATTCCAAAGAGCCAGAGCCGTCTATTTTCTTTTCTGTGGGGCATTGTTTTCACAGCCTTATACCACATATTGAATAATCTGAAGGCTTTTCATAACTGGTATGTTCATCACCATCCTTGCATTACTCAACATAGCTTCTATCATATATACTATATATATATTTTTCACCACAGTTACCACCGAACCACCAAGAGATCGGTATGTTGAATTTTCTATATACCTCATCAAATTGTCTGGCATATATTCATATTTGTTCATATCTGCTTTACATTTGATACGAAACTTTACCCCTTTTATTCCTGGGAAACATTTTCACTAGGTATGTCCTCAACTAATTATCTCTATATCTATCATCCTGATACTTTGTGACAGGTTTAATATTGAACAGCCTGTTATATAAAAATAAATGTTTCGACCCATTAATGTATATACTTTATCTTGTTTTTTTAAATCACTGATCACTTACTTTTTTTAGACACTGATAAAGGTCTGACGGACCGAAACTCTGTATTGGACCAAGTGTTGTATTAAATTTTATTTCATTACACAAATTGAGTGTTCCCAGTTTCTTTATATATTTCCCGTGGTCTCAGCCGTCGGGCCGCTGTTACCAGGGGTGGGAGCCCAACCCCAAGGAGCCTCAAAAATCCAACTTTCCCCCTCTCTTACCAAGTGGCGCCAAGAACAGACAGCGGCCAGGAGTAGATCCCGGAACGACAGAGGATGGGCAGTTTCATCAATTCTTCCACACAAGCAGGATTTCAGGCAGTGTTGGAAGCTGATGCACCGAAAAAAAATCTCAAGGAGAAGGCGGCACAGCCTTCCCGATCCGACCGCGACAGGGTCTGGGACCAGGGACGGCTGTACCGGTAACGTCCAGCAGGGTTCACCGGAGGCATGGCCCAGGGACCGCGTTAGTGGTGCACTATCCTTCAGGCGGAATTGTTGCGGTCGCACACGAATTCCCTGGCCGACACCTAGGATTGCTAAAACTAGGGCCAGGCTACTCACATTTCAACGGCCGGAAGAAACAAGGAAAGCCACGCCGCGTGTGAAACTTGTCAAGGGTGGGAAGGGGGGCGGCGCCCCAAAGCCCCCACTGGAAACTCTGCCCATCTCGAAGACCTTTCTCGAGGGGGGTTGGGGGTCCTTGGCCTCTGTCCACTCGGCACCGCTCCGGGGAAATGCTTCAACTAAGGTATGACAGCCACCCGGTATCCGAAGACGGTACTTTGTCGTCCTTTCCGGCGACAAAAATGCCATTGCCTTACTGGAGATTTTCCTCCAGAGTGGGGTTTTCCCCTGGAAAGCTTACCGACCGAGGGACCAAGTTCATTCGCAGCTGAGGATCTGTTGTGAATGGTTAAAATGAATTTCTGACAGAAGCTCCCTCGGTGGTTACAAACAGACTGAACCATTCAATGAGAAAAGGCAATCGGATTACAGAGGTCTTATAAAGGGAGGTTCCCTCCCTCAAAGGTTTTCCGGGATCAATTGTTCTTTCTCAACGGGTTCCGGTTCACTTGAAGCTGCGAGTCTTGCCCCGCATCTTCTGCTATCAATAAATATTTTCTCTTTTATTTTGAGCTTGCTTTTTTTTCATTTGTTTCCCTGCACTTCTGTGGGGTCAGCCATTCCCCCCGGGGGCTTATGCCCTCGCAGTTTATCTGACCACTTTATTTGTTTCATTTGCCTTTTCCATTTTTTCAGTGGCTGGCTTATTTTTGTGAACCAAGAACTAATTTAGGTGGAAGGTCGGTGTCCAGGGTTTTTGCAATTTTTGTAAGTTGGTATTTTTTTAGGTTTTTTTTGGATTGCAGTAAGTCCTTCCTTCCTTTCTGTCCAGGTAGATTGGGGGCCCCCCAAAGTTTGCTCATACTATTTGCTGTCTTGTCTGTATTCCCTCTTGTCTAACCGCATTCCCTTTTGGGGGCTTTCCTATGTTCTTTGGGACGCCCGGGCAGATACTTTCCTCTTTCACTTTAGGTTTAATAACCCTCCAAGCGTGACAGGCGTCAGGACCAACTAGGAACGCCAAAACGGCTGCCTTTAGTTGTGGTGGTTAGTCAGGGACTGCAATTTCCAACCTCTCGGTTATTCCGTTTTTTGCCTGCCTCCTCAGCTACCAAATCATAACAGATTCACCGGCCAACGCGGAAAATTAATGGTCTCAACAAAGGGAAAAATAGTAAAAGGAAAAAGAAAAAAGGAATTTGTCAGAAAAAATTTTTTTTCTCTGTTTTTTGCATTTTTCCCTCTTTTTCTCTGTGTGGAGGAGGATTTTTTTTTTCTCCAATGGATTTGCACAGTTGTCGGCCGTTTGGATCACTTGCCCTGAATTCGGAGTATTCAACCTATCTTGCTAGGTTGCCGGTTGTGGAACCTAGGATCCCCATGCCAGATTTATTTTTTGGGGGTTCGACTAAATTTCTAATTTAAAACAAACGTATTGTTTTTTGCCTTAAAACCAATCCTCAGGAACGCAGCACAGCAGGTCAAATTGTCACCTCTCTCCCGCGGGCGATCCCAGGATTGGCTTTTTCCCTGACACCTGGGGACCCTGTTTTGAGTAATGTTATCATTTTTTCTGTCTGGGGTTAGTGTACGATGAACCTAATGTCACTGACAAGCTGAAAAACCTTGTTGCTTTAAAAACAGGGGCTTGAGGACCTGAGTTGTACGTCAGAAATTTCGAAAGTGGGCGCCTGACCAAATGGAAGATATCCTTGGCAGCCCTTTTTCGAAGGGCTTCAGAGAATGTAAAAGATGTTATGGTGGGTTTCCCTGCCCCCCCGGTCTCAAGATTCTATGTCATTAGCGATTCAAATTGACAGACGTTTGCGTAGCGTGAGGTTGCATGGAATGTGTTCCTTGTGAACCGCTTCGAGTCCATCATGTATAGAGGGCTTCTGGGCACAGCGCTGATTTCGAAAACGCATGGGTTATGTTTCACGTGGGACGCCTCTCATGCTTTTTCAGTCGCCCTAACGGGAAGACTTTTGAACTTCAATTTTCTTGGAGTGTTCAGACTAAATTTCTGTTGACTGTTACCCTATTTGCTCCCTGCCACTTTTCTGCTCAGGATTTGTTGATTCAGGAGCAGCTATTAACCTGATGGATTTTGATTTTGCAAACGTTGTGGGTTTCCCTTGATACCCCTACGAAGTCTATTTCCCCCACGGGGATTGTTCTACCCCTTTGGCTGAGAATAAACCCATTCTCTACTCAGGTGATAATGAGGGTTAACCTGATCACGGAGAGTTGCAAATTTTTGATGCGTAAAATCGCATGACATTATTGTCGGGTTTCCCTTGGTTACAGCCATAATCCTGTTTTTTGGGTGGAAATCGTCTGTTGACCATTGGGGCGCCAATGTGTTAAGCCAACACCCTGTTTTTTCTGCCTCCCCCAGGCTCAGGATGTTCCGACTTTTTGACTGATTTTTGAGTGTTTTAAGGAAAGTAAATCTGCATCCTTGCCCCCCCATAGGAGCTATGACGCGCAAGAAATTATGCCTGGTAGTAAATTCCCTAAAGGCGCCTTTTTAACTTGTCTGTACCGAATTGACCTATGGCGGTTTATACAAGGATCATTGGAAAGGGTCATTCAGACCACCCTTCACCCTTGGGTGCCGTTTTTTCTTTGTGGCTAAAAATGGTTCATTAAGGCCGTGTATTGTTACGCCTTAACAAATCACTGTGAAATATCAATATCCGTTACCCTGATTTCTGACCGTTTTCCAGGGTGAAAAGTGCACTGGTTTACCAGCTTGACCCCAGGGGGCGTAAACCTTATTCGCATTAAGCGGGGTGAAGGAAACCGTTTAATACCCCAGAGGGCATTTTGAGTACCTAGTGATGCCCTTTGGGTCACTAATACTCCTTCCTCTTCCCATCCTTCAGAATGACATTTTCAGGGGATTTTGTGGATAAATTTCGATTGTTTATTTGGGGGAAAATTATTTTTTCCCCAAACTGGGACTCTCATGTAAAAGTTCGGACTGGCCAGATTTTGAGAGAGAATGCTCGTATGGAAGGGATCAAGTGTCTTTTTGGCGACAGAGGATCTCATTTCTGGGATTCATTTTGTCTCCACTGTTATTGAAATGGACCCGTCAAGGTTCAGGCCATTTGATTGGGCCAACCTACTTCATTAAAGGCTCTTCAAGATTCTTGGTTTTTGCCAATTTATCGAAATTTATTGGTAATTTCTCTGTTATTGTTAAACCTTGACTGTTTGACCAAAAAGGGTTCGAAGTGGTAATTGGCCACTGAGGCATCTCTGCGTTTCGGTAAGCAGAGATTCACTTCTGCTCCTTTCTACGGCAGCTGATGTTTTTCGCCATTTCAGGGAGGTGATGCCTCTGAAATGGGGCAGGGCCTTTTGTCCCAAAAGATCCAGAGACCCTAAAAGAACCCTTGTGACTTTTCCCCTCAAAATTTTTCCAACTGAACGAATTATGACGTGGGAAATCGGGAGTTTTTGGCCAGAAGTGGCTTTTGAAGAGGGAGACATTGGCGGAGGGGCCAAACTCAGGTGGTGGTCCTCCGGGACCAAAGAATCTAGTTTATCTGGAATAAGCCAACGACTTAATCTAGACAGGCCAGGTTGCCTGTTTTTCACAACTTTTTAATTTTTGGTTTTCTTTCTTCCTGAATAAGAATGTTAAGGCGATGCCCTCTCAGGATTTCCTTCGGACTCTCCTGAGTTATCTGATCCTGCTTTATTTTGAAAGAGGTGTATTCTTTTCCGCCCCCCCAAATTTTTGAACGGTCTGGAAGGGTGCAGGAGGTAAACCCGACGCTGCCCTATTGGGAAATTGTTTGCCCAGACCGGGAAAAAGAGTGTATTCTGAGATTCCATTGTTCCGCATTGGCCGTCTCCCGGAATTTTTGGTACCAGAACTTTGGTTATTCGGTCCTTTGTTGCCTACTTTGTCTCGTGACCAATAATTTGTGCATCCTGCGGGACTTGCTCCGCCCAAGCCTTGCTCCGCTCTAGTGGTTTGTTGAGCCATAGCCTGTGCCCAAGAGACCATGGACCCATATCTCTAGGTTTCTTCCGACCTCCCTGTTTCTCAAGAATGACCGTTATTGGGTGATTTGTGATAGGTTTTCCAAAATGATCATCTTGTGCATTACCTAAGTTGCCTTCCTCCCCGGATTGGTGCCTTTGTTCCTCAGCACGGTTGGATATCCGGCATTCCGAGAACATTGGCTGACAGAGGAGTCCAGTTTGTTCCGATTTTGGGGGACTTTTGTTCTAAACTTGGTGTTCAATTGTCTTCTCTTCGGCTTTTCATCCTCAACCAAATGACAAACTGAGAGAACAAACCAGACTTGGAGACTTATCTTAATGCTTTGTGCTGCTGAAAAATTTACGGTCTCTTTTTTCCCTTTGGCTAGTTTGCTCTAATAAAGGGCTACTCTCCACTTTGATGTCTCCTTTTCTGCAATTTTGGGTTTCACCCCGATTTTTCTTCGGGATAGACGGAGGCTTCTTCTGTCCAGGTGTTACTCTGTTGTGGAGCGTAGCAGCAATTTGGGAAAGTAGGAAGGGGCCCAGGGTTCACGGTGTGTCGCCACAAGACTCACGATTACACAGCCTGACTTCTCGCGCTGAGTTTTTGGTGCTTTTTTTTTCGCGTGAAGAGTTATTCTCTCCCTTGCTAGATGCGGCCCACCCCCGCCCGGGCCTCAATCTGCAGAAGTGGGACTCCTTCAAATCCCCGCCAGTCTGTTTAGGGAAGTTGTCGGTGAAACATTCCTTGCAGACAAACAGAGCGGCTTGTGGATTTGGAGTTTGGAGTGAAGTGTACTTTGTGTTTTTTTTTCCCTCCTCGCTTTATTTTATCTCCTTACCCTTGGTGTTCCCCTATTGTTGGGTGCGAGTTTTTGTACAAGGTGGTTTTTTTTTTTCCCCTTGTACTGCCCCGTCGTCTGACTGGTTTGCTTATATTACCTGTCCCCTGTTGTTGTGATCGGGGTCCTTCCCAGGACTAGATTACTGATTCAGGGACCTCAGGAAATAGGGTTTTCCTGGCGGCCTGGAGCCTGTACCTTTAACAGTACCCCAGGTAAGGGATTAGTTAGGGCCCCAGCTTAGGGTCAGCTTAGGCCCCTGACCTCCGTAACGAGAGACTGGGACATTTTCCCACCGACCGACAAAAGATTCCTCCCTACCACGGATCCAGTAGCCTCTTGCTCGCGTTGCAGAGTTTGCCTGGACTGGCGGACTTAAGACCAAGGTTTTGTATCCCACGGAGCAAGCCGGACCAGAACCTAAAGTAGCCTCCCGAAGGTTCACTGGGCGGGACAATTTTTTGTTTTCCCGAAGGCATGTAAATTGTACTTTCGCTCGGCCTCGGTCATTGGGGGGGGGAAGAAAAAAGGGTGGGAATATACCGCCCTACAATTGGGATCCACAATCAGGGCGTTCCTCTTCCCCCGGGCCCCCGGCTCTCCATCGTGGATAGGTTTTTTGTTGCTCGGGTCTTGTATATGATGACCCGGATCGGACTCCTTGCTGAAATCTAAGTTACGAATCCAGCAGGGAGATCTCGGAGGAGGAATTCTGTTCGGATTCCGAGTGGGCCACGGACATCCTGTGGGGAAACCCGGCCTTAGGAGCCAGTTTTGTCAAGGTTTATCTGACAAATTAAAGGATGGGTTGGCACATATGACCCTCCGCTCCGAAGCCGCATGGCCCTTGCATTTTGCATTGACAACGGCTTCGGGAGGTGCGGGGTAACTCCGCCCCCGGATGACCTCCCCCCTCTTCAAGGCCCTTATATGGAGGTTCCCCGGTCATCCAGAGAGCCTATCAATAAGGGACATCATTTCGGGGGAGTGACGGCGGGCGCCACAAGACAGGAAGGTTTTTCTTTTTGCGGAGAAAGGGACATTTTATTGGGGGGCCACCCGTCCTTTGCAGAATAAGGGTCGTCGAAAACTTTAACCCAGGTTGGGGTGGACGGCAATCTTTGAGTATATTTCGTCCCAGGTTCGTACAGTTTCTCGTACCGGCGGAGGGTGGGGTACGAGAAACTGAGAGGAAACTTCTTCTGGATAGTGGGCCGGGGCAATCTGGTGGATGCTCGTTGCCAGGTTCAATTATGCGATTGATGTGTTGCTAAACCATCCCCATTTTCCGATCGATGTTCACCTCTCGGCAGGGAAGATTTTGCAAGCTGTCATAACGAAAACTCAATGGGAGCGAACAAAAACGTTGCCTTTACGTTTGGAGGACTTCCCACCCTATTGTTGGGCTCCTTTGGTTAACTAACAAACCCAGATATTAATTGGCAATTCCAGAGAAGAAAAGCCAATGGGTAATTTTTGTAAAAAAACTGCATGAATACGGCATGTGCGGCACTCCAGGGCTTACTTCCATTTCTGGCGACAAGATTGGGTACTCTGAGAAAGGGGTCAGGAACTACCTCCTCTCGCGTGTAGACGTTTTAAAACTGCTCCCTGAGGCCAATTCCAAATCGGTTGTATAACCAATCTGGCCCCAGAGAGGCAGGCCATGAAGATTTATTTCTAAAGTAAGGCTAAGGGGAATTAGACCTTTTCATCTTCCCCGTGGCCGCGGGGTTCTTCTTTTGTGAAGAAGAAAAGATGGAGGCCACGCCCTTCCTGGATTCGTAACTAATCAATTACGGCCGAGATCCATCCACTCCCACATATTCCCGATCTCTTCAATCAGATCGGGGCGCCAAATGTCTCTAAGTGGATCTCAGGGGGGCGTACAATCTGATTAGGATGAAGGGGGGATAGTGAAAAGAGCGGGTTTTAACACTCCGGGGGGCATTATGAGAACCTTTGTCATCCATTCGGTTGACTAATGCCCGCGGTGTTTCCAACACTTTGTAAATTACATTTTTCGCCCCTGGTGGGACAGTTTGGTCATAAATCGGAAGAATTAATTTACCCCTATCTTGTTCCTCAGGACTTTAAGGCAGGTTTACAGATCTTCGAGAAAAAAACTGACGCCAAATGGAAAGGTGTGTTGCCGTCAGGAACTCCAGTTTTTAGGCTTCCGTGTCAGCACCGGTTTTCGTATGACCCGGAAAGGGCGGCAGTTCTTGGTGGGATCTGCCTTCACGACGTATAAACAATAATTTCTATAAGAACATATAAACTAATGGACAACATTCAATATTTCATATAATAAAAATATCAACCATTTTAAAACATATACTGCCACAATGTCTTACCTGACTAATATCCTAGTATTTGGGCTATACGTGTACGAGTCCCGCGTTCAGGATAGAGGGGGCCGGGGTCTATGCTGCCCTGAACTGGGGTCCTACAAGCCTCTCCTGGAGGTACTGTTAATGGTACAGAGGTCCAGGCCCCAGCGTAACCCTTCCCTGAATCCCGACCACTGTAACTAGTCCTGAAAAGGGGCCCTGATTACCACCACGGGAATGGGCAGGTCACAGCTTACCACAGTCAAGACAAACGGACGACAAGGGTAAAAAAACACTGCCTTGCAAGAAACTTCCCCCTACAGAGGAACCAAAAGGTTAAGGAATAAAAAAATGCGAGAGAGGAAAAACCACAAAGGCACTCTTAGCTTAATCTTCTCAGAAACGATCCGCCTGCTGGTTGAATGAAAGCTTTCACCGACCTTCCCCACAGACCAGCAGGTTATAAGGAACAATTAACAAAACAAATCCGCACTGGCGAGGCTGGTCAGTCCAGCCCGAGAGAGAAAAAATTAACTCCCCTTCCGAAAAACCCCAGCACCAGAAACCAGCTGTGCAAGTCAGGGTGTCAATCGCGACGATCTCCCCCGGACACACCCGGACGTACCCCCCCCCTTCTAGAGGGGCCTCTGGACCCTCAGGGCCTGGTCATCTGGGTGATAGTGGGAAGGCCCAACCAATCGGTCTCGTTAAACCGACCAGAAACCCACATCCTCTCCTCAGGACCATAACCCCCTCCAATGAACAAGGTAATGAAGGGACCGGCGATTCAGACGGAGTCAAGAACTCGAACCTGAAACCCAAATTAACCATGACCCCCCACAGGAGGAAGTAGAGGTGACGTATAACTGGGCCACGACCTCTTAAGCAACGATTTGTGGAACACATTGTGATTTAAACAGGAGGGAGTCAAGCGAAAGCCACCGGATTAATTATTGAACTTATCCCCTTTTGGCCCGATAATCTGGACCGAGTTTCCAGGAGGGAACCTTAAGTTTTATATTCTTGGTAACAACCAACCAGATCGTTCCACTTAGGTCCGGACCAGACACTCCCCCATCACCATACGTTTGATCGGTTCCCTAGGCTCAGATTATTAAGCACCCTCTCCACACTGAACAAGTGACACGAAAATCGTTCCTCCCAGGAACCCCAGAAGAGCTCCCCCCATTGAAAGTACAAAACTGGGGTGAAAACCATAGCCCCCAAAAAACGGGGGACTTACCAGTGACTCGCTCCGCTAAATGTTAAGAGCGAACTCTGCCAGAGGCAAGAAAGAAGACCATCCTCTTGGTTTCTCTGAGACAAACACCGGAATATGTCTCTAAGCTCGATTCAAAAAGCTCGTCGACCATTGGTCTCGGATGAAAGCCGAAAAAATGACAACTGCATCCCCCACGAGAACAAAAGCCTTCCAGAATTTGGACACAAACTGAGACCCCGATCCGACACCACATCGAAGGCAACCCTGAAGTCTCACAATCTCCCCAATGAACACCTGCCCCCAAGGTTTTAGCTTAGGAAGAGCAGGAGACAATAAATGTGCCATTTTGCTGAACCTTCAACTACAACTAGTATGACAGTTTTTACCTGAAAAACGAGGGAGGTCCGTAATGAAGCCAAGACAATGGGGTCCAGGACCCCTATTTTCAACGGTAAAAAGGGCCCCAGACGGAGGGGTCTTAAGGCCCAAAACCCCCACGACGCACAAAAGGTACCACCTCTTTATTTAAGTTGGGCCCCACTGGGTTTTTGAGCGAACAACTGCAAATATCGGTATGGGCCGATATTACTTATCGGTTTTTCGATTCCGGATCCCCGAATTTTCGTCATATCGGATCCCGGGAAGGGATTTGTCACTGTCACTGTTTTTCCGGGGCGGGTCGTCAGGGTCAGGGGCATTTACCGGCAGAAGATCCCGGGCGGTCATCCTGACTTTTTGAGGCCGCCATTATTTTTCTCCCTGGGGTCACATGCATTTTTTTTCGCGATAACTGCAGTGACTCAGGGTAACCCGGCCGTAAACCACCGGACTCACCGGGCCGGGGAAACAGGTAATCGCTTGCTGCGTCGGGGGACAGGCCCCTTCCCGCATTCTGATTTTCAAGCTGGATCGCGTGGGGCACTCGTTACAATGGGTGCTCGGGCAGGGGGTATACTGCGTTTTTTTTTTTTATTTTTTTACAAGGGAACATGGCTCGCAGGGTGAGACTGTAATAAAAGTAATGAAAAAGTGTTTTTTTTTTTTTAAATTAAAAAAACTTTTTTTTGAACATTCCTCGCCGGTACATCAAAAATTTTCATTTACATACAGGGGGCCCCGTCCGGGTTATTTATAATTTTTTGGCAGGGGGGGTTCCAGGTACCACCTGTACTCTTCTGATGCTTCCAAACATCCCCCGACACCAAGGACCACAGGGCCTAACGTCGTGTGTCTTACATCAAGTCCCCTGACCCGCTATCTGTGTCGTGTGGGCCCCCTCTTTTTAAACTCCCCCGGTCTGGGGCCCTAGTCCCCGACGAACGAAACCCCGGGGCCTAACGGGCCCGGGTACGGGCCAGCTATATTTCAGTCCTGCTGGGGGTGCTGAGGAGACCACGAGGGGGGCGGGGAGATTTAACGGCGTGGGGTGGGGCCCTTTGCAACCTGATGGGGAGGCGAAGGCTCCGAGGGGCCACAGGGTTCCTGACCTCCCGGGATAGGGGTCGCACCTGGGAACTTTTGG
>JARQOD010011281.1:0-24016 GCA_033576555.1 Oophaga sylvatica
TTTTGATCCCTTCAATACAAAGCTTTTCTTCAAAAATCCGGAACACAGCCGAACATGTTTCGATGAAAATCCCAGTCATTGGAAAAAATCGTATGTCCAAATAAACGAAAAAAATTTATCCGAACCCCGGAAAAATCGTTCTAAAGGATTGGAATAGGGAAAGGGGTTTTGGGGCCCCAAAAGGCATCACTGGCATCAAAATGCCCTCTGGGGTATTAAACGCCGTTTTCCATTCTCCCCTTGTTGAGGGAAATAAGTTTATCCCCCCCCGAGTTAAAGTTGGTAAACCAACCAGCACCTTTCATCTGGAAAATAGGTCAAAAATCAAGGGTAATTATTGATATTTAATAGTGATCTATTCAGGAGATGTAGTCAATAAGGCCTAAATGAGCCACCCTTTTTGGGCCCCCACAAAAAAAAACCCGGCGCCCAAAGGGGGTGAAGGGTGGTCTGAATGACCTTCTCTAAAGCTCTTTGTTTAAGTGGCATAGCAATGCTCGGTACGAAAATTAAAAGACCCGCCCCTTGGGAAAATTTTTAAAACCCCGGGTACTAAGTCAATAGCAAAATCTAACATATGGGGACGTAAGGAGCAGACTTATCTCATTAAACACATCAGAAAAATCAGTCAATAGTCAGGGACATCTTGAGCCGGGGAGGGCAGAAAAAAAGGGAGTGTCATCGAACACATTGAAAAAACCCAACTGACCACAGATACAGACATCCAATCCAAAACAGGTTATGAGTCTGTAACCAAGGAAAACCAAGTAAATAATGTCATGTAAATTATGTAACACCAAAAATTTGCAATTTCTTGATGGTCCGGGTCAACCCGCATTATCATTTGGGGTAGAAAACTGGGGTTTATTCTCCGCCAAGGTGTAGAATTAATGCCCAGCAAAGGAAAAAGACTTCCGCAGGAGTACATAGGAAAACCACAACGTTTGGCAAATCAAAATCCATCAGGTTTATAGCTGCTCCTGAATCAACAAAAGCCTGAGCTGAAATGTGGATGTGGAGCAATAAAGGAACATCAACAGAAATTTAGTCTGAACACTACCCAAAACAATGAGCGTGTAAAACGTCTTCTCCGCTGGGGCAGACGGAAATAGCATGAGAAGCGTCACCACTTTAGTAGACAACTTATTACGCTTTTGAAACTCAGATGCTGTGCCCCAGAAGTCACTTCATCCCCACTGCATGGGCTCAGGGACAGGCAGCAAGGCATCACAATCTCACGCATATTTCTACACTCGCACAAACTTCTGTCAACTTGAATAGCTAATGACATAGAGTCATTGAGGCCAGAAGGGACAGGGAATCCTACCATAACATCCTTTACAGTGTCTGCCAGAACCTTCTGAAAAGAGCTGCCAGAGCATCATCATTCCATTTAGTAAGGACTGCCCACTTTCTGAATTTCTGACAGTGCAGCTATGCGGCTTCTTGACCCTGATTCAATGCCAACAAGGTTTTTTCAGCTTGATCAGTAACATTAGGTTCATCGTACAATAAACCCAGAGCCTGAAAAAAACACATCAACATCATTCAAAACAGGATCCCCAGGTGTCAGGGAAAAGGCCCAATGAGGGTCGCCGTACAACAGGGAGATGACAATTTGAACCTGCTGCGCTGCGTTCCCTGAGGACTTAGTTTCAAGGCAAAAAACAACTACAGTTATTTTTAAAATTCAAAAATTTAGATCGATCCCCCAAAAGGAAATCTGGCATGGGGATCCTAGGTTCTACAACCGGCAACATAGCGAGATAGGTAGCAATATCTAGATAGGACAGCACAGGAGAGAATACTGTCTTCAACCCAGAAAAAACCCTAGGAAAAACTCCAACACTTCTGAATCCAAAAATACTGAGACCACACGGTTTGGACCACCTATATTTGATCTCTGGTGTGGACACGTAGCTACCCAGCAGCAAATATCACAAAAACTGAGCAAATCAACAAAAATACAAAAGGCGAACGGAGACCAGCCCCAATCCCCCCAAAGGGTACCTGGCTGAAGTCAAAAAGCAATGCAGCAAAAAAGCAAGGAAAATCAAACCACAGAAAAAAAACTGAAAGTGACTTATCTGAATGCAAACAGGAGACAGCAGAAAAGCAAGCTGAATTCAACCTTGACCAGGAAGATCAATTGATCACCGGCAAGGACCATGGGAGAGTAAAGCTCACTTATATCAGGACAGTCCGTACCACCTGATAATCAATCGTCAGTTGCAGGTGAAGGATTTTTGCTGTTCAACATAGGTTCAATACCCTCAGAACCAGCAGAGGGAGCTTCAGCTCCGAAGTCATCTCCAGCATGTTCCAACAAGCCACGCTGTGGAGTATTTGGATGCATGTGATGGAGCATTGTCCTGAATGAAAATCATGTTTTCTTGAATGACCGACTTCTTCCGTACCACTGCTTGAAGAAAGAGTCTTCCAGAAACTGGCAGTAGGTCTGGGAGTTGAGCTTCACTCTATCCTCAACCCGAAAGGTCCCACAAGTTCATCTTGATGATACCAGCCCATACCTGTACCCCACCTCCACCTTGTGGTGTCTGAGTCGGAAGTGGAGCTCTCTGCCCTTTACTGATCCAGCCTCGGGCCCATGTATCTGGCCCATCAATAGTCACTCTCATTTCATCAATCCATAAAACCGTAGAAAAATCAGTCTTAACATATTTCTTGGCCCAGTCTTGACATTTATCTTATGTTTCATGTTCAAAGGTGGGTTGTTTTCAGCCTCCCTTACCTTGGCCATGTCCCTGAGTATGGCACACCTTGTGCTTTTTGATACCCCAGTAACGTTGCAGCTCTGAAATATGGCAAAACTGGTGGCAAATGGCATCTTGGCAGCTTCACGCTTGATTTTCCTCAAATCATAGGCAGTTATTTTGAGCCTTTCTTTATCAACACGCTTCTTGCGACCCTGTTGGCTATTTGCCATGAAACGCTTGATTGTTTCAGTGATCACGCTTCAAAAGTTTGGCAATTTCAAGACTGCTGCATCCCTCTGCAAGACATCTCACAATTTTTGACTTTTCAGAGTCCGTCAAATCTCTCTTCTGACCCATTTTGCCAAAGGAAAGGAAGTTGCCTAATAACTAAGCACACCCATATAATAGGGTGTTGATGTCATTACACCACACTACTCCTCATTACAGAGATGCAAATCACTTGATTACATAATAGGCAGTTGGCTTTCAAGCCTATACAGCTTGGAGTAGGACAACATGTATATAAAGGATGATATGATCAAAATACTTATTTGCCTAATAATTCTGCACACAGTGTATAGGCCCATCATACACTGAAGCATCATATATGGGGCCCATTATACACTGGAGCATCATATGGGGCCCATTATATATGGAGCATTAAATAGGCCCATCATACTCTGGAGCATCATCCATGGGGCCCATCATATACGGAGCATCATATGGGGTTCATTATTTATGGGGCATCATATAGGGTATGGAGCATCATATGGAGCACATATGGGGCCTATTCTGTATGGAACATTATATGGAGCCCATTCTGTGTGGAGAAATATATGGGGCCCATCATGTACTGTATGGAACTTTATGTGCGACTCATTATACTGTATGGAGCAATATGTGGGGCTCATCCTACTCTTGGGGGACGTTCTATACTGTATGGCACATTATATGTGGACAATCATATACTGTAGCAATCATATACTGTATGGAAATTAAATATGGGACCAATTATTCTGTATGGAGCTATATATGGGGCTCATTATTCTGTATGGCGCACTATGTGGTGGCCATAATACTGTATGGAGGAATATACTGTCCCGGTTTTTGAGCTATTGTATAATTTAAAATAGATATCAGTCATGTAATGTAAAGAAGTGAAGTATTTGACATTGTACTTTATACCTATATTTCTGTGCCTTATCGGAGCATCATGAATTGTGGTATGTGTTAAAGGGGCCCATGACACTTTTCGTCCGGGGACACGAAAACCTGGAGCCAGCCCTACCCCCCCACAGCTTTAGCCAAATAACCCCCAGTTTTCAATGCATAACTATTATTATAAAGTAAATTAAGGTTGACAAGCTTGAGTAATAAGAATTGATGTTTTTGGGCATTGAAATGGGCACTGTAGGTGTATTTACTCTCCTCCACTCCCTGCCGACTTTGCTTCACAATTGACTTGCATTGGGTTTCGGGTTTCAGTCGGACCTCCGACTTTTTCCGATAGTCTGCCGATTCGTTCAACTCGACTTTTGAGAAAGTCAGTTTTCACGAACCCGACTCGACCCTCCAAAAGGCAAAGTCGCTCATCTCTAGTGGTGAGCACCTTGAACCCTAGGTGCTTCACAGAGTTTTTAAAATGTTGATCTGTGAAAATGAAAAAAAAAACATGTTGTTTGGCCCCTAGTTTTTGATTTTCAACTTTGTCTTTAAACACTGAATGAGTCCTTCTGGGCATGCTCTCTGCCAAATTCAAACACATGTCAACTAAAATTTGATCTGGTGTCTCTTCTAAACGTTACAAAAGTTGATGCATACTGGTCGATCATTTGGGTATGTATGCAGGTTTGTTCTTCAATTCTATCCACAAGTGTTTAATTGGTTTGAAGTCTGGGGACTTTGGGGGATATTCCAGTACCTCTACTTCATTGTCATTGAACCATTTCTTTGCCAATCAAAAAGTATGCTTTGTGTTGTTATCCTGTTAAAACACTATGTCATCCTTTTCATACCTATAGTTCTTGAGTGTATGAAGTTATCATCTTGTAGGTACCTTATATATAGTCAGTATTGAGACAACCATTGATACTTTCAAGTATTTAAATGCCTTTGACAGTGACACAATCCCCAGGGCTGCCACTAGGAATTTCAGGGCCCCACATGGCAAAATTTTCGGGGCCCCCTTGAAATCCGCCCAGGCTCCACCCCTTGAATTCTCCACAGCCCCCCTGCTCTCTCTTGGAAAAACTCCACTTCTCACCAATCCCACATTAACAGTTCCCTCACCATATCACACATATAGCCAGCAGCTTTTGTTTTGGCAAAAGATTTTTTTTAAGCCGCCACCACGAAAAAGTTAGACTCTTTTGGCTGAGCTCTACTCTACTCTATCCTATTAATCATTTGATTAAATATCCAATACAATTTAGATATATATTTTTTTATTTTTCAATTTTTAAAATGGCCAGTAATATCACATAGAAGGGACAAATACCACCGCACCATGTCCATATCACATATTACCACCACATGGTGACCAATAATACCACATACAAGGAACAAATACGACCACACCATGTCCAAACCACTTATTACCAACACAGTGACCGAAATAATACCACATATAATGAACAAATACCACCACACCAAGACTAGATGAATTACACCACATGGTGACCAAATAATAGGAATACAAGGAACAAATACCGCCACAACATGGCCGGACAACATATTACCACCACATAGTGACTGAATACTACAATATGATCATTAATAAAAAAAAATCCAATACTAATATCACCATAAGTGCAATTATACACAGGAGATCTGTTATTTATATATGCAGTGTCTGTGTACAGGTAAATATAGTGATTACTGGTGACATTATACACAGGAGCTCTGTATAAAGTATCAGTGTACAGGTAATACAGTGAATCACAGTGACATTATACTCACGAGCGTTGTATATATGTACAGGTTTACAGTGATCTATGACATTATACACAGTAGCTCTGTATATAGTGTCAGTGTAAAGGTAATACAGTGATCACTGGTGACATTGTACACAGGACCGCTGCATATAGTATACAGTGTATAGTGTCAGTGTAAAGGTAACACACTGACTCACCAGTGACATCCTAGGTGAAGTCCTTCATCTTTGCTTTTCATCTTTATCCAGCATAGACTGCCATCATTTTTCCAACAAGGGCTCATTCTGAGGAAATAAACACAATAATCTAGAGCACCACTTGCAGAACACATTACTTAATTTTTTCCCAACTTCTTAGCTACACCAGATGAAGAAAAAAAGGGACATAGTGTACCTTAACAGGATTGCCCCTTCCATTAAAATAGTATCCTCATAAAAATAAAATAAATATATGACTGCAGTAATAATATCCCTTAATTGCCCTATGGTGGTATATCCCCCATCCTGGCCCCATGTGTCTCATTCCTGGCTCCAGCTATATGTTCTCCATGCTGGCCCACATGTTCTCCCCATCCTGCCCTCATGAGATATCGATCCTGCCACCAGTGATGTCCAATCATGCCCATCTGTACCAGATCCTGCCCCATCTGTACTGTGATCCTGCCTCATTGTCAGTGATCCTGCCCCATTTGTCCCGTGATCTGCTCCATTGCCCATGATCCTGCTCCATCTGTCCATGATCCTGCCCCCATATGCCCCATGATCCTGCCCCATCTGTCTCCATTGTATCTGTGCTGTCTCCGACATCTAATTGTTTGTTTTTCATAATTTGTATATAGAGTTTAACAATCTACAGTGTTTGTCTCCCTCTAGTGCCCAGTGTCATATTCGCAGTTGTTTTTTTTCAGTGAATCTTTCCCTCCTTTTGCAATGCATCATGGTAGTCTTGCAAAGTTTTGTGGTAGCTTTCCTCCACTTTCTCCATTTTCCTTCAGCCTGCATCCAAGAAGCATCATCTTGTGATAGCATTGCCAGTATGTACTTATGTATTCTGTAGCTAATTCCTGTCCCATATTAGCCTGGTTTAATAAGTCCTGATCAGCTATTAGTGTGCAAATATTCATTCACAGTGTATAATGTATAATATGTATTTTACTATGCCCTATACTGATTTGTATGCATATTATGTTTGTATTATAGTTTCACCGCATCAAATATATCAAGTTCAATAAAGCACAGAACCCCATTACAGTCTCCTTATTGAACCCCTGTATTGCAGTTTAGCTGTCTGTATAACAGCAATAAGTCTGCTTCATTCAGTGAGGACAGAACAGTATCCATTCCTGTCCATGATCCTGCACCATGTATTCTCTTCCTGCCTCCATGTCTCCATCCTGCCCCCATGATCCTTCACCATGTGTCTCCATCCCTGGCCCATGATCCTGCCCCATCTGTCTCCATCCAGCCCCATAATCCTGCTCCATCTGTTTCCATCTTTCCCATGACCCTGCACCATTTTTCTCCATCCTGCCCCATGATCCTGCCCATCTGTCTCCATCCTGCCCGTGATCTCCATCTTGCCCCCTGTTTCTCCACCCTGCGACTTGCCGCTTTCAGTAAAAAAAAAAAAAAAAATGCTTCTTGCCTAACTGCACCATCTGTCTCCATCCGACCCATATTTCCTGCCCCATCTATCTCCATCCGTCCCCTGTGTCTCCATCCTGCCCCCTGTGTCTCTTCCTGTCCCCTGTGTCTCATCCTGCCTCGTGTCTTCATTCTACCTCCATGTCTCCATCTGCCCCCCTGTGTCTTGACCATGCCCACGTGTCTCCCATTTCTTCCCCCTGTGTCTCCATTTTTGCCCCCTGTGTCTCCATTTTCCCCCGTGTCTCCATTCTTCCTCTGTGTCTCCATTCTTCCCCTGTGTCTCCATCCTGCCCCCTGTGTCTCCCATCCTGCCCTGTACCGCTTTCAACAAAAATAAAAGAAAACTTTTTCCTTACCTGGCCGAGCTTCTGCGGCGATGCTGAGGCTCCCTCCATGCGTTCAAGCACGCACCTCGCCAGCAAATGATAATGACGTCATACGCCGGCAACGTGCACACTGACGGTCAGCTGCCAGCCTCCGATTGGCTGGCGAATATTAACTTATTGCTGTGTGGGCCCACACGAAAATAGAGGTTTAACTGAACTTGCTGCTGGGGCATGATGAGCAGAAGAAATGTGGGCTCCCTTGCTCATCGGCCCCATACGCCAGTCAGGGCAGTAATGCCTTGATGATGGCCCTGCAACCTCATATCATAAGGCTTCCCACCAAAATTGACATTTCCTTCAATTTCTCAATCCGTTAGCCCTTTTTCGCTTTTTTTATCAGACCATTTGCACCTATCAGGCCTTAGTCTATTGACTTTCGTGTCACAGCTCCAAATCACCCGTTTCAATTTTAAAGTCACTTTCCACACTAGTTTGCAAACTCGACCTTCACTTCTTTGACAATATTGAAGTTTAGACCTTGGAATAAGCCGATTGTTTCCTATATGTCCACCTTTGGCTTTTGAATGAATGGACGGACTTCATTTTGTATTCTTCCAACTGTCATGCACTCACAGTGTGTCAATTTTCTTGGCCAAGAGATGGCTGGATAATGCTGTTTCTCTTTTCTTGGGAAATTGTCTTCATGGCTGCTCCCGATTCGACCAATGACTTTTCAACTTGAGAATACCTAATAATACACTGCGCTATTAGAAAATGTGCAAAACAGAAACTTGGAAAGAAAGAAAGTGCAATAAGGTTTTAACTGCTAAAAAGAGGTGGCAAGGAAAAGGAATCACTGACCTTGTATGGTTGCTACAGGGCAACATGTAACTTGCATGAAATTTATATCAGCTGCTGCAAGGACATCGGTCACTGGATGAACTAAACAGTACTGAAAAAAATCGGGAAGGAGATGTCACTCATGTGCTGGTGAAGGTGAATCCACAATGGATTCCAATGGATAAAAGTTATAACATTTATTGTACAGGTTTACAGAGTCAACGCGTTTCGAGGTTGCACAGGACCTCTTTATCAGAAGAGACACCAGGCATCCACAGTGCCTCCATCAACCTCACTAAAGGGATTCTTCTGTTGCTGGTTCCATCTGTATCATATATTTCAAAGGATAAATGTGTCTGAGCCTTACTTTGATTTTTCGGAGGAAGAATTAACAAAATTAAATAGCAAGTAAAGAATAGTTTTTTGTTTATTTTTTATGCATTTGCGAAATAAATGAATTCAAGACTTTTTTTTTTCGTGTCAACAAAAAAATATGCTTTTTATAGTTTTTGCTCCCATTAGTGAAGGGCGGCACTAAAATGGCTCGGGGCGCCGTTGTTGGGCAAGCAAAATTGGATACTCGGGTACTCAACCCGAGCCAGCCCAATGTAAGTCTATGGGAAAACCGAACATTTTTTCGCGTCCCCCAGGGGAGGCCTTTTAAGTCTAAAAAGTTGTAAATTATAGAAACCCAGCTCAAATAACACAGGACATCATGGGGAATCCCCTTTGGGAAGCATTTCTGACTCCCCGGTCACAGTATGAGAATGTTGTCAGAGTTTACGCCATTTTTACAGGCACACCAAAAAAACATAAAAAACAAACCAAATCGATTTTCCTGGGAAATATGTCAAGGAACATCCTTCCAGGCTAAGATTTTTTAATAAGCAAAGAAAATTTTACCCAAAGAAAAAGTTCTCCACCAATTTGTCTATTTTCACACAAGTTTTTTGATACGTTTTTCAAGTTACCATTGCTTTCGCCAATACAAATGCATTTATGTGAAATGCATTGTAGTTTTTAAACAACCCTTAGTGCTATGGGTGGTGACCATCTGTTTCATTATGAGGAGGGACTTTAAAGTCTCAAAACCAATTTTTATTTGGGGATCGGTCGCATTAATCTTCTTAAAGGGCCAATAATAAAAGGGGTCTCCTATACTGTTATTGCCTAGGCAAGGTGGCTGGGCTGCCAAAAATTGGATGCACCCAATACCCCTGTGATGGACGGGACAGGGGGCCTAATGAAAAAACTGTTCCAATTGTAAAAAATAGGTTTTCCCATGTTTGCATATGCCTTAAAAAGCAAGGCTGCCCTGCAGTAAGTAAAACGCACACCAATAAGCCTTTGAACCCGGTGGGGATAGCCACAGGAAACCAAGTTAACATTACTCTTTTGCCCTGCCTTACGTTAGCTTCTTCATTGAATACAAGGCACTGCCTGTATCAAATTCAAACGCACCCAAAAAGGGTTGAAGAGACCTAGTAGATGTACACGGAAACCACATTCAATTATCTTTTTTCCACTGATGCATTGAATACAAGGCCCTGCCTGCTCAAATTGAAAGCACCCCAAAAAGGCTTTTGAAGAACCTAGTGGTGTCCAGAAAAACCCATTCAATTATGTTTTGCCATGCCTAGTTAGCTTCTCCCTTTAATGCAAGGTCCGCCTTGATCAAATTTAAAGCCCCAAAAAGGTTAGAAGCGACCCAGGGATGTACACAGGAAAACCACGTTTCACATTACTCTTTTGGGCCCCTGCCTATTGTTGCTTATGCATTGAATACAAGGTTGCCTGCATAAATTGAAAAAGTACCCCAAAAAGGGGGGGTTAGACACGACCTAGTGGTTAGACAGGAAACCAAAGTTAATTACTCTTTTGCCACTGCCATTTTCTTAGTTATGCACTGAATACAAGGTCTGCCTGCCTCAAATTTAAATGCACCCCAAAAGCGCTTAGAAGCGACCTAAGGATGTACCAGGAAAACCAGTTACATTTCTCTTTTGCCACTCCTATTGTTAGTTATGAATTAATACAAAGCCCTGCCTGCATCAAATTCAAACGCACCCCAAAAAAGGTTAAAAAAAGGCCTAAAGGATTGCACAGGAAAACCACGTTACATTCTCTTTTGCCACTGCCTACGTTAGTTCTACAATGAAGCAAGGCCCGCCCTGCACAAATTCAAACTACCCCCAAAAAAAAACAAAATCTTTATTGATGGCCCCTGAAAGCTTCTTCCCCTTAAAATTTTTCCCCATATTGTTTGGCTACACAGTGAATATGAGCCTGAAGCCCCCGGGAGTGGACAAAGCGTGTGTGCTAAAAACCCAACGGTGGTAATTGCGGGTTGACGCTGAAGACCCAGTAGTGGACCATTGCGTTTTGGTTTAAAAACCCCGCAGTTAAAATTTCATGTTGCACTGAAAAACCTGTCAGTGGACAATTGCAGTGTTTATGCAAATCCGCATTTACATTTAAGGTTTTTACCTGAAAAAATCGGCAGGGGGACATTGCAGTGTTGATGCTAAAGCCCCGCGGTGGAAAATTTAAGTGTTGACGCTAAGGCCCCTTTTGGCCCCTTTCAGTGTTGGCACTAAAGCCCCCGCGGTTAAACCCTTTCTCCCCCTTTGACGTCTATTCCGTCCAGGCGGGCTTAATCCCCGGGGGGAATAGACACATATGCGTCAGCTGCGCTCCGGGGAGCGCAGCTGATCGCGGCCCCGTGTCAGTGATTATCAAGTAACCCCGGCAAAAGGCCAGGAGGGTCACGGCCGCTCCCGAAAATTAAAAACCCCCTTTTCAATCGAGCAAACATGTTGCAGTGTTCCCGGGGTACGGGAAAACATTGGGGGGAGGGGCTCCCTGGGGCACCCCCGAGAACTTAAAAAATGCGATGTAAAAACCTCAGCACCCTTTTTTGTTACACTCGGCCCCCGCGCGGTTGCACTCCGTTCTGCCCCTTCCCCGTTCCTCTGGTTGCCCTCGGCAGGGTTGCGCGGGGGGGCGGGGTCCCTGCCCATTTCCCCCTCGGGGTCCTGTGTCTCCTCATTTTTACCGCTGCTGGGGGGCCCCCAGATAGACTGTTTTGACGCGAGACCCGCCCCCCGTCTCTTTAAAGGGGGGAGTGTGCATTTTTTGAAATCTAATTACCCAGTCTGCGCACTCAGTACTATTTGGACTCCCCCTTAGGGGTGCCGGGCAATTGTTCTATCATTGCTAAAACCCGGGTTTGTTCCTGTTGTCTGCGCTGGTCTGCAGTTCTGTGCTTGTTTCCTGTTTGCCCCTCAGATCTTTTTAACCCGTTTTGGCAAAATGGACAATCTCGGCTATTACTGGCCAAGTTCATCCCCTTCCCCATCAGCCATCCCCCCTGGGACCGTGACAAGGTAGGACCCCCCTTCTCCATCCGTTTGGACCGGCCCCTTCCCCCTCTGCAAGAACCCCTCAACGGCTCTGTAAAAAACCTGGTCCCCTTTTGGTCTTCTGGGACAGCCCCCCTGTCCGGGGCTAATGGAGGTACCCCCCCGTGTCCTCCGGGTATTCCTTCTGGTCCGTTCGGGGGGGCCTTATACGGGCCCCGGGGTCACTAGTTCCCCCCTTGGAGCCCCCCCGGACCGCGGTTCGAGGTTCCACTTTAAAAAAATAAAAACGAATGTGAACTTCCCCACCTTGCCCCCGCTTCCATTTTTTTCGATTGCTTGGCCAGGAACCGTGGACCCCCGAGATCCCCCACCAGGATTGCCCCGGAGGTGACCCGTTTGGGATTTTTAAAGGACAAAAATCACGACTTATCTAGCAGTTGTCTACCCCCAGGTTTCCCCTTTTGGGCCCGTCGCCCCCGCTCTTCTATCAATGATGGGGACCCCCCCCTGGAAGTCAAGGCCCCCGTCGGGGCCTCCCCCCCTTTTTTCCGGGTGACCCTACTCTGGTCGGGGTTTCCCCAATCAGTGCACTCTAATTCGAAATTTGGGGATTGTTTGCTTCTGCCCGGGCCCCAAGGGGGCTTATCTGCACCCCCGGGGGAGAGGCCCTCCCCCTGGTAACCCCTAGGGGGAAAAGGGGGGGTCGCGGGTTTAAACCCTTTCAATCTTTTCCTAGAGGTTTTGGGGGGCTTTCGATGAAGGGGCGACCACTTCGCTGCCTCAGCTTGCTCCGCTGCGCAAGGTACTCTCACGGTAGCTCAGTAGTTTTTTAAATCCGCACCCCTCGTTGAATTATCGGGAACAATGAGGCCCTGGTTGTAACTTTGGGAAGCCTACCCGGAAAATCAAGGATGAGCTGGCGGGGGGGACAGACCACCCTTGGAAGGGTATTCCTTGGAAACCCCTTTTTACCTGCGTTTTCAGGAGGCCCGGAGATCAAGGGGGACAAAAGGTCCTATCCCCGGACTTAGTTTGTACAAAACAGTACTTGCCTCCGCCTCCGAGGCCATGGAGGGGGCCCCATGTAATTTGGGCCACCCGGCCGGGAGGCATTTAAGGGAGGGAAGTTGTTATACTGCGGTAGTTCTGAAATTTGCCCATTTCTCCCCTAAAAAGTCGGGAAAAAACCCAGTGCCTGGTCCGGGGGGAGGGCCAAACCCCGGGGTAAGAACACCCCTCCCCTCTTTAAAACTCAGTCTCGTTCCTATGGAGCAATAAAATTCTCCGAACATTGTCTACGGATTCTGGAGCTGCGGGGGAAATTCACCCCGCGGCGGTTGTGGATCATTCCCCCTTACCAGCCCCCGTTTCCTGATCCGTTACAGGTGTCCCCCGGGGGAGGAAAACCCCTGCCCCACCCCCCCCAGTTTCAAACCCCATTTTGGGGGAACTCCGGTAGGTCTAATGCTACTAAAAGAATCGATTTTATGATACCCCGGGTTTTTCCCATCCATCTTTTGGTTTCCTTGGCCAAATGCATGAACCAGCCTTAAAATTTGGGAAAATGGAGAATTCTGGTTGGGGGATACCGCAGGGGTCGTGCTTAACCGGATTGTTTCACCTCCATCCAGGATCCCCCGCCAGGGTTTCATTCCCCCCTTTTGGCCTTCTTACTTTTGGGGAAAAAAGGGAGAGCTCCTCCACAAGGTGTATGACTGCGATAGAGTTTTCCCGGACATCCCCTCCTGCGGGAGGTTTATTCCCTTTTTTAAGGCAAGTCACCCCCCCGGATAACCCCGAGAATCGGCAGAGGTTTACCCCAAAGTTCGTCCCGGGCAGGAGCGGTTCTTTTTTGTGAAAAAAAGGTGGACCCCTTTGGGCCCTGCATTGCTATGGGGGGGTTTAAAACAAAAACACGGTTAAAAAAACAGGATCCATTACCTCTTATTTCAGAGCTGTTTTTTTCGTCTCAGGGGGCCCCAAATCTTCACAAATTGACCAGAAGGGCTACAACCCCATCCGGTCAGGGGGGGACGAATGGAAAAAGCCTTTTAAACCCCCGACGGCCACTATGAAAAACCGGTAATGCCATTCGGCCAAAAAAAAGCACTGCCGTCTTTCGGAATTTGTTAATGACATTTTCAGGGACTTGCTCTATACTTGTGTGTGGTTTTCCCCGCGTTTTTTGATTTTTTCTGTGACTTGACGTCACCCCGGAGGCAAGTCCCTGGTTTAAAAAGATGGGAGAACAGGTATAGCCAAATTGAAAAGCCTTTTGGGAGTCTTTTCCCCTTTCCTTTTGGGACATTGTATTTCCACAGGTTTTAAAAATGGATCCGGAGAATTGTCTGCAGTTTCAACTGGCCTCGTCCGTTGGCTAAAAGCCATACAAAGGTTCCGGGTTGCCAATTACACGGAAAATTTTTTACACTTTCCCCCGAGGGCCCAAAACACACCCCTTAACCCCGGAAAAAGGGGTTTTAAACCAAGGAAAAGGTCCTACGGGCAGAAGGGCCCCTTTTTTTCTCTCAAAAAACCCCTTTGTTCCCCCCCCTTTCCAGTCCTATTCAAGGGGAAATTTTTCTGGGGTTTTACGTTTTCCTAGGTGCAGGGCAGTTCTGCCCCAAAAAACGTTCCGGGCATGATCTCGTGGGTTTTTTTTTTTAAGGTTTTTTCTCCGCGAAAGAAAATACTTGTGGTGATGGGAAACTTTTGGCCATAAATTTTGGGTCTGCAAGAATGGGCTTTTTAAAAAAGCTCATCACCGGAACATATTCCCCGACCAAAAAAACCCTTCCCCATCCCCAATCTGTTTTTAGACTGAACCCCCCTCGGCCGTTGGGATTTTTTTTGCCCTTTCAATTTGTATTCTTTCCCCCCAGTCAAGAACATCAAGGCAGACGCACCTCTGGCCCTTGCCCCCGAACTGGAGGGGAAAACCCCCGCACATTTTTTAACCTTCTAATTTTCTCTGTTCCTCCCTGACTGGGGGCTTCCCCTGGAAAAAAAATTTCGTGTCCCTTCTGTGAGTCGTGTTCTGGGGCTGGGGGCATTCTTTTTAATTTGGTGGCCGTGGTCAGAGAAACGCAGCATCATCTCCCTTATTACTGGGGGCCCTACAGGGCAAGGTATCCAGGAGGGGGGGCGCAGCCTGTCCTTCTATCCCCCTAAAAAAACTTTTTAAAATCTCCCGCCGGGGGCTTTGCCTTTTCCCCATTTCCGTCCGCTCCCTGGGCCATGCGATGGATTTATCACGGATTTTCCCCCTTTTTCTGGCTGCTCGGGGTTTGGGGGTTTGGGGACCGCTTCTCTAAATGGCCCCTTCGTTCGTATTGGCCCCCGTCTGCCCCCGAACTGGCGCTACTTCATTCACAATTTCCCCTCTAATTTTTTTCCCCCTTTCCCCGTGTCCGACAGGGGGCCCCGTTCACCTCTAAGTTCTGGAGAGGATCTGTAAAAGGAAAAAATCGAACTAGATTTTCTTTGCATCCACCCCCTTAATGGGAAGTGGAGAGGATAAAAAAAATCCTGGTGGTACTGGTCACTTCGTCACGCTATAAGATGGGTAAATTCGGGGAAATTTCCCCCCTCACAACAGAAAATTTTGGGGAAAATTTCCCCTTTTTAGATTGGTTTGGACTGAACCCGGAATTTTCCTTTCCCCTGTCTGGGATTGTTGATTTCCCCGGAGCGATCCCTTTTTCTAAGAATTTTGGCCTTTGGGGAACCAGGTCGGTTTGGGGGGGAAAGTTCCACGTAAAAAAACCTGCGGAAAAGGGGGTTTTGGGGGGCCCCCCATCTAGCCCCGGAGAAAGGTTGGCCTCCCCCAAGTACTCCGTCTGAATTACCATGTAAAAATTTGGGGGGCCCCTTTATTGGCCCTTTAAAGTCTGAAAAAATAAACCCGGTTTATAAACTGAAATTGCCTAATTTTCTACGGTACCTAACCCTTTATGTTTTCCCCTAAACCCCGTAGTGTTGGTTCCTTCTTTAAAGGAACGGGTCCCACCCCCGATCCTCTCTGAGGATGATTTTTTGGAAAAACATATTTGGCCTCTAAGAGAGAAGAGGGAGGATCTATTCCCCGGGGGCTGGAAGGGTTTTTGGCCGAGGAAAGGTCTTGGGGGGCCAAAAGGGAAAATCCAGGCCCTCTTCTTCTTAAAAGTTTACGCGGTTTAAAAAAAGGGGGAGTAAAGAGGGGGATACTGTTACACTCGGCCAGCGCTGGCCTGCACTCTTTTTCTCAAACCCCCTTCCCTGGTTTCCTCTGCAGCGGTTCGCGTGGCGGGGTCCCCCCTCCATCTGTCCTCGCGTCCTGTGTCCTCCTCCACTTCCCGGGGCCCCCCCTGGCAGGCCTCCCCATAGACTGCTTAGGCGCGAGGCCGCGCCCAGATCTCTTAAAGGGCAGCGTGCATTTTTTGAAAAAATAATTAAAAAATGGCGCGCATCAGTACTATATCTGGTCCTCCACCATTAGGGGAGTGCCGGGCAACGTGTTCTATCATTGCAAATCCCTTCTGTTCCTGACTGTCTGCGCTGGCTGCAGTCTCTGCCTTTCCCTTACACGTTTGTCCCTCAATCATTGCTAACCTGTATCTGGGGAAAACCGGACAATCTCGGCATTCTGGCGCAAGTGTCATCCCGTTCCGCCTCACCATTGTCCCCTGGCCCTGCGTCATGGACCCCCCTTCTACCACCTTTTTTGGCCAGGGACTTACCCTTCTCCCAAAAACCCTCCCGGACTCTGTAAATCCCCGTTACCCTTTTGGTCCCCCTTTGGGCAGCTGCCCGGTCCCCGGGGGTTAACTGGGGTGCCCGTGTCCCCCCGGGATTCCCCTTTTGGTCCCCTTCGAGGGGCCTTTAGGGTCCCCCGGGGTCACGTACGCCCCCCCCGGAGCCCCCCCGGGCCCCCGGTCTCGAGGTTCCCCAAATTTAAAAATAAAACAATTGAAAATTTACCCCTCTGTGCTTCCCTCGTTACACTGTCAAATCGCTTTTGACAGGTGCTGTGCCAGTGTCAGACCCGCAATGACATTATACAGTGATGGTCCCCCGGGCAAAGTAAAAAAAAAAAAAAAATAAAAAATGTAAAAAAAAAAAAAATAAGAAAAAAAAAAAATTCCCCCTAATTAAATTTTTTATGTAATAATAAAAAAACAATAAAAGTAACATAGTGTATTGCCGTGTCTATGACCCCCCTAAATTTTACCAAAGTTAAAACCCCTTTTTTGGAAAACCCCCAAAAAAAAAAACAAGGCAAAAAAAAAAATGATTTATCATATCCGCCAAACAAAAAGTGGAAAACACGCAATCAAAAAGATGGTATAGATAACTTGGCCCGCTAAACGGATTTGGGCCCCAAAAAAAAATGCCACAGCACACCCCAAAAAAAAAAAAAATTATAGCTCCAGAATAAACGTGCAAAATAATTTTTTTTAATAATATTTTTTTCGTTTTAAAAGTCCCAAAAACATAAAAATGAAAAATTAGGTATCGTTGTCCCCCCAAAGAAAAAACCCCCTTTATCAATTTTAAAACCCGTGGAAGGAAAAAAACGCCGCCCCCAAAAAGAAATTAAAAATTGCTGGTTGTAATGTAGTATACAGTTCTATAGGTTTTGGTTGGGGGTGCGATGAAAAACAGAGTCCGGTTTTGTTAGAAAAGTCCTGTATAACTTCATACAAGTTGGAAAATAGTCACAAGTTTGCGCCAGAAACAGGGAAACAGGCCCGAGTAACCAACTCGCAATCCCTCCCCAAATACAGATTCGGGATTTCTTCTTGTTCCCCTAAGTCCATGAAAAAGTGGGTCTTTCAAAGCAGGGTTCAGAGTCCAAAGTGCTTAGAGTTCCCCAGTAGGAAAAGCTGGGTACAAGGCCAGGCTTACAGGGTCAATCAAGGTTCACTGCAGCTAATTTTGACCCTGATTGCCCTGTGGCTGCTTAAAAAAAGGGAAAAGGAAAACAGGGCGGGAAATGCGGGGGAAATCCATTTTGATGAGGGCAAGTAGCTGCGCAAAACAAAAGAAAAAAGGTGACGAACAATGATTTCGGAAATTAACTGAACCTTACATTACTCCCCCTTAAGGAAAACCTCCGGATGACCCCAGCCAGGCTTTTGTGGGTACCTCTGATTAAATGCGGCAAGGAGGGGGCTTTAAACGTTTTGACCCGGTTCCAAGAGTTGTCCCCCATGGGGGGCCTCCCCTTTAATCAGATATTGTAACTGATTTCATACAACCTGGAATCAAAAAACCTTTTTCCCCAAAATTTTCCTGACCATGCTAGCCTGGGTCAGGGCAAGGAGGGAACGCCCCGGAAAGATTGGGGTCGCACCTTTGTAGGGATCATGAAAGCAGGGGGTTTTCCAAATTCTGGGCGTTGAAAACAAAAACAAGGCACTTAAAATTTTATGATTTTAAGGGCCAATGTATTTGTCCAACTTAGACGGGAATCCTTAATTTTAAATTCGGGTTGCGCCAGACCGTCCTACCTTGAAAGCTGGGCGGGTTTTTCGAAATTTTTTGGCTTTCTTGTCCTTTCTTGACCCCATTCAGTTTTTCCCCTTTAAAAGACCCTATTTCTGTAAAGAGTGATTCTTTCAGCCACGCGGAAAAAGCGTTTCTATGGAAATGGGAAAATGTTAGGATGAACCTGATTGGAAAAAAGGAGAGTTTAGTGGGGGCACTCTGAGAGTTGTTATAGAACCCAGCAATGGAAGTAGTCACCAATCTCCTGTGGTGGCAGATAAAGCAGCGGGTACTGTCCCAGGGGGTTATTGGTTCGTTCGGTCTGTCCCCTTTGTCTGGGGGAAAGGCAAAGAAAAAGGGTTTCTTTAATGTCCAAGTGCACAGAAATTTTGCCAAAACCAGAAGTGAATTGCCCCCCCGATCCAAAAAAACCCCCATCGGTTTTCCATGTAAAAGAAACACATCTTTAACAAAATCTGATGTTGTTTTTTTAGTGGGTAAGCGACACAAGGGTAAATGAGCGCCTTTTTTTGACGGGCACCACCACTGGTGGTGTTTTCCCCCCGGGGTTGGGGAACTCACAATGAATATAAAAATGGATCCCCGGGGGGACGGGGTGGAAGAGGTGTAACGCCCCGTTGGTGAGGACGAGGTGTTTTGATTTGCAAGCCTCACATAAAATGTAATTAAAAAAATCCTTCCGCAAGTGGGCCCCCAAAAAAAAAGGAAAAAAATTTGTGTTTTTAGAATTCCTCTTCCCCCGTATCTTAATCGTAATGAGTTGCAAAATTTTAAAAGATGTTTAGGAATTACAGCGTTGCCCCCAAAACAACACCATTTTAAAGACAAGATTACGTCCCTGGGGGTTGTCCCCAAAAAGGAATCCGCATGGTATGCTTCCTTATTCCTTAAGGGTCTTGTTTTTTAATTACCCCAAAAATTAGGTCAGGAAAAATGTTTGGAGGAGAATTGGACGGTCTTGCGAGTAAATCCCAGGGTGCACGCCTTTCCTTTTCGCGACCCGGTCTTAAGAGTTAAAAAAAAAAAATTGGTTTAAGAAAAGTTTCCCCCGGTGGCGAGGGGTCAGGCACTTAGCCCCCCTGATAAACTCCAAAAGGTTTTATGGTCTGGGGAGGCCTATTTGCGTGCAGCTCCCAAGAAGGTGTCCCATTCTTTGAGGCGGCAAAATGGCCAACAACTCTCTATTCCCCCCATCGAGTTCCTCTCACCGAAAAACAACTGCGGGAAAAGAAGGAAAGGGGGCCAAAAACTTCTTTCCCTGTTTCTGAGGAGTATGCCCGGACGTCTGAAGATCCCCTTTTTATGAAGGAAAAATTGGGGTTGGGGGTGTACTGGATAGGTGCAGGGAAAAAATTTTCTTTTAGAGGGAAAAAGTTCCCCGGTTTTTGGGGGCCCCCAAAACCCAGACTTTTTTGGGTAATTTTTGTGATGGTGACATCCTCAGAAAATTTTTCTAATGAAACGTCTATAGAATTTTGGCAAACCGATAAGCGCTGCCCCTTTCCTTTCTAGGATTGGCCAATCCTTGATGGGGTTTTTTTTTTGCCCCATCCAAAATTCCTTGTGTGACAGTACTCCCCCAGAATTAATTTTTCGGTCCTATGGAATTAATTTTAAAAGTTTGAAAAAGAATTTTGTCTTAGACTTAAAACCTTTCACACCCCATGATTTCCTTGGGATTAGAAAAAAGAAATCCCCCAAATAATTACCACGATGTATCTGGAGCCCCCTGAAGAGCATTCACCAAGTGTGGAAAGTGGCTGGGGCGGTACCAACAAAAGGCATAACAAATTTAAAAAGTGTCCTAGGGACCGAATGCAGTTTTCCTTATCCCGGTCTAATAGGAAAAGTTAGGGGCCCAGAAGATCTGTTTAGAAAAAAGGATGTCGCACTCCCCTAAATCAGGGATTAAGGAATGGTAAGGTTTTTAAAATAGTACCTTTTTGAGTTCCCTATAGTCTAGGGGGGGGCTCAAGCCCCCCTTTTTTCCCCAAAAAAGAGGGTTTTCCCCCTCGGAGTAAAGAGGGGCGTATGAACCCTTGGTAGATTTTCACAGACCTTTTTTTAAGCCTTTAGCTGGGCCCCGCAGGGGGTAATTTCCCAAAAAAGGTATCTTCCCCCGGGAAAATAATTAATTTGGGGAAATCTAGGACGGTGAGGGGGGCGGGCGCTTCTTCTTGTCACATAAATCCCTATCCTGGTAACAGTGGTGTTCAGGGAGACATGATTCCTTTAGGAAAGAGCAAGTGAAACTTTGGTCATTGTTTCGGGAAAAAGTGTAATTCCTTGGTCCCCTTAAAGGGGTGGGTTTTCTGAGCTGAGCCGGGGTACCCTAGAAAATGGAAAGTGGGGAAGAGATAAGCATAAAGGCATTTTCCCCTTTGAAATCTTTACCCTAAGAACCTCAAAGGCCCCGTTTTGCCCTGGTCCGGGTCAGGGGCCATCCCCGTTTCCCTTTTTGGGAGTGGCTTCTTCATGAACGTTTCCTGTTTCCGGAAAAAAGGAGAATCCATAAAATTTCCACTTGCCCCGGTCGATATGCGAGCCCCCCCCCCAGCTGGTAACCCAGAGTTTGATGGAAGAAAGCAATGAAATTGTTTTTTTAAAAAACTCAGGGGGGGCACCGCTGGGAAATTGAAAAAATGGAGGGTTTAACAGTCAACGTCCTAGAGGTAACGTTTTTAAGTCCGAGAAATCAGATCTGTTGCTGCAGATTCTTGGAGCCTGGGCCCGGGCCCCTGACGATCCCCTCTGCAACACTCACAATAATGAGGCTGCAGTGTTTAGAAAACGGTGGGGGTTTTTTTTTTGAAGTGCCTGACTTACCAAAAAGAAACATAATTCCCCTTAAAAAAGAGTTTTCCCTTTCGGCTCACTAACCCTCGTTGAAGAGTCTACCTGCAGGGTTTGGGTTTGGTTCCCCGTGTAATCCTCCAAAGGTTCCTTTTTGTGGAGGGAAAAGGGGGGGAAAAGGTTTAGTACGTTGCTTTCAACCCCTCTCTTGCTGCGTTCAGCAGGAGTTCAATAGGGGTGCGGGGTTTAAAAAGCACTTAACGCAGTGGGAGGGTCGGACGAGAAGTTTCCCCTTAATCGGGAGATCCCCTTTTTAAAAATGATTTTTGGCGGCTGTCCCGGTGGTATCAAGGGCCCCCCCCCCCTGAAACCCCAAAGGGTATTCAGCTCCCCAGTGTTCCTTGGGCAAAAATAAAGGCTGTTCACTGTTGCCCCTCGTTGGGGCATAAACACCTGCCCCGGGGTAAAAAAAAATCCAGGTGTTCAAAAAATCCCGTCTCAATCGAGGGTTTGCCCACATTAAACCCCCTTTTGGTAAGCAACTTTTATGTAAACCCTTTGCCTTCAGTGGGAAATTGTAAGCATGTGAGAAAAAAAAAAGATTGTATTATTAATAAATCCCCTGAATTTCTCACGTTCACCGCCAAAACGAAAAGGGGCAAATTGGGAATCCCGCACTCGGGGCACGGCAGGGCTGGACTCGCCCTCTAAACCTAATTGCTCGAAATCCTGGGTGTTGTCCAACCCTTGAAAATTGATTTTTGGGTCCGTAGATTTGTAAAAGGGTTTTATTTTGCAAATCTGCAAGGATTTATCAGCACCGCAAATTCCTTTAGCGGGCCTCCATTTTCCGTCTTTTAAGACGGTTCGGGGAAAAAGGGAGAGAAAAAAAAATAGTGTCACCTGGGGGAACACTGAGAGAAAAAAAAAAATTAAGGAACTGCCCCGGGGGGGAAAGGGGGGGAAAATCACAACCACTATCACAAAAGTTTCAACCAGCTTTTTGATACCGGTTTTTAGCAGACAAAAAAAAAAAAGGAAAAAAAAAAAAAAAAACAATGTGTTTACCGTGGAAAAATGCAAAAAGAAAAAACTTAGGGAATTTCTCCCCGGAATGGTTGGAAAAGTCACAACCACTGTCATAAAAAAAGTACAACCGGACTCGATACCAGTACAGCAGACACAGGCTTCCAGCCCCCGCAGCACTAACGTTTTGGCTTCAGAATTTGTAAGTTGTAGTGTTCAAAGGTTTTGCTTTGGGTGCGATAAAACAAGGGTCACGGTTTGATTAAAAAGTCCTGTATTACTTCTAAATTGGCAGAATAGTCCACATTTGGACCCCCGAAACGGGGCCACAGAGGCCAGGTACCAAGCTCACAATCCTTCCAAACGTTCAGGACCCCGGGACCGTAAGCCCTGCAAACGTGGGTCTTTCAAGAGAGGGTTTAAGTCCACAAGTGTTAAAAGGTTCCTCAGTAGGAATAGTGGAGTACAAGGTCCGGGGTTTCGGGAGTCAAGTCACAGGTTCACGCAGGCTAGATTCTGAAGCCGATTGCTCAGCTGGGCTGTTAAAGAGCAAAGGAGAGATGGGGGCGGGAACAAAAAGTGGAAACTCCATTTGACTGAGGGCAAGATAGTGCAAAAAGACAGAAAGTAAAAGGGCGACAAAAAAAATGAGTTTCAGGAATATATACTAAACCCTTTTTACACGGTTTTTTTGTTTTTTTCTGCTTCCAAAAATTTTAAAAAAAAGGATCAAAAAACGTATGTGCCCGAAAAGGAACCAATAAAAAATCAACTCGTCCTGCAAAAAATAAGCCTCACATGACTCTGTGTCAAATTAAATTTTAGCTCTAAAAGGGGATGATAAAAAAAAACTTTTTTTTGGAAAAAAAGCGTCTTTTAGCGTGTGAAGTGCCAAACATAAAAACCGTATAAAAAAAAAAAAAAAATCCCCTTTAAAAACCCCCTTAGTTAGGGAAAAAATAAAAATTTAAAAAATGTTTATTTCCTTTTTTCCTTAGGGTTAGGGTTGGGTGGGTTAGGGTTTTTTTTGGGTTTTGGGGTAATTAGGATTGGTAGGGGGGGGGGTTAGGGTTAGGGGTGTTTTGGGTTGGGTTTTGGTTTGGGTTTGGGGGGTTGGGATGGGGGTTGGGGGGGTTGGGTTGGGTTTGGAGTTGAAAAGGGGGGTTTCCACTTTTTAGGGACATCGGGGGGGTTTTCCAAGTGCCTGGCGTCCCGATCTCAAAATTCCCCCCAATTCTCGTTGAAAATTCAAAGGTGTCCTTCCCTTTGGTCTGCCCCGCACCCAAAAATAGTTTTTTTCCCAATATGGGGAATCAGCGTATAGGACAAATGCACAATAATCTTGGGGTCCAATTTTCTGTTCCCCCGGGAAAAAAAAAATTGTGGGCGAAAATATCTTTTTTTTGGAAAAAAAAAAGGGGTTTTTTTTTAGGCTCTAGTTAAAACTTCTGAAAAATACTTGGGGGGTTTAAATTCTCAACACCTCTAGATTAGTCCCTTGGGGCTAGTTTCCAAAATGGGGGGCCCTTTTGGGGCGTTTAAAGTTTAGACATCAGGTGCTCTTCCAAAAGGCATGACGCCCCCCCCTATTCAAAAAAAAATCTGCAAAACAAATGTCCTATTCCCTTCCCCCCCCCACCCCGTGGCCCATACAGTAAATTTTTTCCCCCTAGGGGGGGCAGGCTCAGGTTGGATAACATTTTGGGGCCTTTCTCCTGTTATTGGGAAAAAAAAAAAGGGGCTAAAGTCATTTTTGTGGAAAAAAATAGGATTTTTTTTTTTAGGCCGGGCATTATAACTTTTGAAGCAATTGGGGGTCAAAGTGTCCCCGACTAGATAAGTTCCTTGGGGGTTAGTTTTCCCCAAAATGGGGCACTTGCGGGT
>JARQOD010011282.1:0-24008 GCA_033576555.1 Oophaga sylvatica
AATGTGGCCCCTGCTGCGATGTCGCTGATCGTGCATGAACGTTCTGGGCCGTATTTTGATTGTTGGGGTCCCGCTGGTGAGCCTGAATCGCTGAGTTTGACACCCTTTATGAACGATGAGCGACATCGTTGGCGACTCATATGTCAGCGGCGCAGGTGGGACTAGGTTTTAACGCCCCTCAGCTCCGATTGGTGGCCACAACATCACCTCAGCAATAGATGAAAACGGAAAACTGCGCCCCCATCCATTGTTCCAGAGCGCTTTGTGGACTCCAACGTTCTAGTCTTTTGTGCGTTGTTTCGCGGATACTATCGTGAGTGGGGGTTTTGCGATCCTGTCAGAGTCGCTACAGTGCTTCATCTTTGCCATTTATACCTTCTGGATATTTGGATTTCCCTTGCAAGGTACATATTGTTTGTGATGTTTTGTGATGTTTACTTTTTGTCTGCTTACCTCCAATATATATACAGACATGTTGCCGGGATTTTTTCTTTTTTTGCGCGCCCACCACTGCAATGTTAACAAGAAATAATTACTTTATTTTTTTATAAACTTTATTAATTAACTTTTCTCTTCTTTACCGGGCAGGTTCCACATAATGAACATGACCACCGCGGAGCGTGTGATTGTGGCAGCTGCATTACTGATGGAGGGAGATCGACAAGAAGAGGTGTGGGTGGAAGAGAGGCGCTCCAAACGAAAGCGTCGCATGTGGACCAGAGAATGGCTGAAGCAGAGGTCCAAATTCACCCACTGCATCTAGTGAGGGAGTTGCAGGAGAAGAATCCGCAGGATTTCCGAAATTATCTACGGATGTCGGAGGATTCATTCAAACTCCTAATGGAATGTGTGAGGCCACTCATTGAACGGCAGGATACACGGATGCGTGCAGCTGTTTCAACAGAGGAACGTTTGGCAGTAACGCTGTGATTTCTGGCAACCGGACGTTCAATGAAAGACTTGCAATTTTCTGCTGCTGTTTCTCGATCGCTCCTTAGTGTATTAATTCCAGAGACATGCAACGCCATCGTTCGCAGTTTACGAAGCTACATGCCTTTTCCAAAATCCGTGGCGGAATGGCAAAATATTGCCTCTGATTTTGAACGTATTTGGCATTTCCCAAACTGTGGTGGTGCCTTGGATGGCAAACATGTGCGGATCACGCCACCAGCCAACAGCGGATCCTATTACTATAACTACAAGGGCTACTTCAGCGTGATCCTCATGGCCCTTGTTAATGCCAATTATGAGTTTATAAAAGTTGATGTTGGCATGAACGGAAGGGTTTCTTACGGTGGTGTTTTGGAGCACACTATTTTTGGTGAACGCTTGAATAACAATGAACTGCACTTGCCAACCAACATGGACACCACCGCCAACCTTAACTTTGTTTTTGTGGGCGATGAAGCCTTCCCCCTTCATGCGCATCTTGTGAAACCGTACCCACAAAAGACTTTGACAGAGGAAAGGCGTATTTTTAATTACAGACTGTCAAGGGCGTGGCGTGTTGTCGAGAATGCCTTCGGCATAATGGCCAACCGCTTCAGGGTTTTCCACACTCCAATCAATATGAAGCTGGAATCTATAGACTCTGTGGTGTTGGCCTGTTGCATGCTACCACAATTTTCTTCGGCAACGCGATGCTGTAGCTTACAGTCCGCCAGGCTTCATGGACTCGGACAGCAATGGTGAAGTGGTGCTCGGAGAATGGCGTGAAAATGATCCCACCATTGCAGGCCTTTAACCTGTCAATCAAGGCAGGAGCAAGGACGATGCGAAGGCCTGCCGAGACAAGCACTGCCAATACTATAACGGACTTGGTGCTGTTACTTGGCAGCATCAGATCTAGTGGGCTACAGACCGCATTTTTACCATAGAAAACAAAAAACAAGAAACAAATATCCTAAAATAAAACAAAATAAAAAATATATTGCAAAACATGCATGAAGTTGTAATAATAATAATAATAAGGGTATTTGGTAAACATAATTTTGATCAAAAGAATGTACAAGCCATCCCGCCACATCAAGGCAACCCTTTGTGGGACAGTCCTACTCTAATATTAAAAACCTTTCCACTTGTCAAGTGACGTAAATGTGAACAAGGCAGAGGGACTGAACCCACCAGTTGAAGCATAGGCCAGACAGGATGGATTTTTCAGCTCAAAAGCAGGGCGGTCACACCCTTATATGCACAAGATGCACTAAGAACTAAATGAAAAAACTGGGTCTGAACTGAAAAAGTAAGTTGATGTGTATGCAAAATGTAAATGCATATCAAACACATGACCATAAAACAGAGAAAACAAAAAACAAGAAACAAATATCCTAAAATAAAAACAAAATAAAAATATATTGCAAAACACATGCATGAAGTTGTAATAATAATAATAAGGGTATTTGGTAAACATAATTTTGATCAAAAGAATGTACAAGCCATCCCGCCACGTCAAGGCAACCCTTTGTGGGACAGTCCTACTCTAATATTAAAAACCTTTCCACTTGTCAAGTGACGTAAATGTGAACAAGGCAGAGGGACTGAACCCACCAGTTGAAGCATAGGCCAGACAGGATGGATTTTTCAGCTCAAAAGCAGGGCGGTCACACCCTTATATGCACAAGATGCACTAAGAACTAAATGAAAAAACTGGGTCTGAACTGAAAAAGTAAGTTGATGTGTATGCAAAATGTAAATGCATATCAAACACATGACCATAAAACAGAGAAAACAAAAAACAAGAAACAAATATCCTAAAATAAAACAAAATAAAAAATATATTGCCTTGACGTGGCGGGATGGCTTGTACATTCTTTTGATCAAAATTATGTTTACCAAATACCCTTATTATTATTATTACAACTTCATGCATGTTTTGCAATATATTTTTTATTTTGTTTTATATTTTTTATTTTGTTTTATTTTAGGATATTTGTTTCTTGTTTTTTGTTTTCTCTGTTTTATGGTCATGTGTTTGATATGCATTTACATTTTGCATACACATCAACTTACTTTTTCAGTTCAGACTCAGTTTTTTCGCATTTTTACCATGTTTACAAATGTTTTTCATTCTCTGTAATTACTTCTGTAATAAAGTTTACATTGTAACTGTACATAAGCTTTGTCATTATTTTATGAACCGTCACTTTGCGATCGCAATGGCGTCTCATGTCTGTGCGCGGCAGGGGCACCATGCTGGGAACCGTCACTTTGCGATCGCAGTGGCGTCTTGCGGTGGCATTGAGCACGCAAGTGAGACACGAATGGCCGCACATACGCAAGTGCGACACGAACGGGTCGCGCGTACGTCGTGATGTCACGACGCTGGTGTCATTCATGCGGCGTTGCTTGCATCTAATAAATAAAATGGCGGCAAGGCTACGCTCAGCTCCCTGGGGAGACACTGAGGTGCGGTACCTTATAAAAAGCTGTGATGCATGGGACTATGATTGCAGGCTCCCTCTTGCGCATCCCATGCATCACAAGAAGGCGGCCCTCCGCAGAATCAAGAGGGGCCTATCTCGCCGGTTCGGGGTAGTGCGGACCCCCACCCAAATAAGGAAGAAGATGGCGGACCTGCGCTATCGTTCAAGCGAGAGGGCCACCAGCATATGTGCACAGATTCGCAGGCATCGTGGTGAGTGTTGGTGAGGGTATCTGGAGAGGTTATGTTTTGTGGGTTGTCTACCTATATCAATGCACCGGCAGTGACGGGAGTACCGGCAGTGACGGGAGTACCAGTAGTGAGGGGGTTACAGGCAGTGACGGGAGTACCAGTAGTGAGGGGGTTACAGGCATTGACGGAAGTACTGGCAGTGATGGGAGTACCAGCAGTACCAGTAGTGATGGGGTTACAGGCAGTGACGGGAGTAATGGCAGTGACGGGAGTACTGGCAGTACCAGTAGTGATGGGGTTACAGGCAGTGACGGGAGTACAGCAGTGATGGGGTTAGTAGAAGGAGTTTTTCATTCAATTGTATTTTTTGTTTGCAGCATCACCATACCCAGCAGCACTGCCATCACCAGCTGCACCACCATCCCCCGCAGCAATGCCATCACCACCTGCACCACCATCCCCAGCTACCCCTTCACCGGCAGCTACCCCCCTCCACTTTTGGGGTCATCCTCACCATTCCCATAGGATTCTCTCCAGCGTCACTCCGTGACATTTATGCAGGCTCGCCTTCAGGTCAGGTAATTTACGCACATAATATAAGCTTCCGACAAGTTTAACGACATTGTTAGGTCTTAAAATGTGTAAGGGCTTTCGTGATATATCTATTTTTCTGTGTTTCCCTAGCCAGTGGTGCCACAGGTTCTGGGTGGGCGTTAAGCGCCTCCTCTGGTGATGCGCAGTCGGCCCGAAACCGTAAGTGTTAGGCTACTTTCACACTTGCGTTTTTTTGAGTTGCGTTTCGAGCGCACATAAAACGCATGAAAAAAAGCGTGCAAACGCTTGTAATCACTGCGATATTTAGTCGCATAAGTGTGCGCATTGCAGAAAAAAAACACAGAAATTGCATGTGATTGTATGCGATTTCAAGCTTTTTGCATTAGTTTGCGTCTTTTTGGCGCATTTCACAGGAGGAAAATCCTTGAAAAATTCTTGCAACAGACTCCACCAATGGGACACCAGTGGGCGTGTCTTATGGGAAATCTTTATATAGAGCCTGTTCACAGCCATTCTTCACATTTGCTTGCATTTGCCTTTGTGACATGGATCTGCGCTGGAAAGTTTCCACTTCAACTTGGATCTGGACATTGTGATGGCTCAGGCTTATGCAGTTGCTTGCCATGAAGAAAGGGAGAGAGACAGCGAAGATGGCAGCGGCGGCGTTTGTGGGTACATCCCATTGTTGAACTCCAGCAGAGCCATGGAGTGTACCACACCCTCTATAGCGAGCTGCAGGCAAACCCCGAGAAATTTACCAACTATACCCGGATGTCACAACAAACCTTCAGGGATTTACTTGCTCGTGTCCAACAATTCATCCGGAGACAGGACACACAGCTCCGTCGGGCGATTTCTCCGGAGGAAAGACTCCTGGTGCGATACGGTACGTAATATTGCTAAACCAATGCCTGCATCATTTTATTTGTTCTGCCATGTACTATTCCAAAGCTGCCAGAATTATTGTTCTGCCATCTAGTATACAAAGACCTGCAGAATTATTTGTGTGCCATGTTCTCTTTAGTTAAATGTTTTAAAAAAACATATACAATAATATATATTGTTTTTCTTTCTCAGATTCCTTGCTACTGGAGAGAGCCTCTCTTCACTTCACTTCCAGTACAGGATTGGTATCTCCACCTTGTCAGGAATTGTTGTGGACACCTGCCAGGCATTGTGGAATGTTCTCTGTCCAGAATTTATGCCCCTGCCCACCACAGAAAAGTGGCTAGAAATAGCTGAAAAATTCTGGACAACCTGCAATTTCCCCAACTGTTTGGGAGCAGTTGATGGGAAACACATCCGCATCATCAAACCAAAAAGAACAGGCTCGGAGTACTACAATTACAAAAAGTACTTCTCTACAGTTCTCATGGCCATTGCTGATGCAGACTGTATGTTTGTTGCAGTGGACATTGGGGCATTTGGCCGTGGAAATGACTCACAGGCCTTTAAGAACTCGGACATGGGCGGAGGTTGTATGGAAACCAGTTCAATTTCCCCATGCCACGGCCTCTTCCCCACACTGAAGGTCCGCCACAGCCATTTGTCATAGTTGGGGATGAGGCATTCCAGATGTGCCAACACCTGCTCAAACCCTACTCCAGCCGGGACTTGGACCACAACAAAAAAATATTCAATTACAGGCTGACCAGGGCCAGAAGAACAGTAGAGTGTGCCTTCGGTATACTTGTTTCCAGATGGCGCATTCTCGGCACAGCCATTCATCTGAAACTGGAAACAGTGGATGAAGTGGTGAAGGCATGTGTGGTGCTAAATAATTTTGTTATGTCTAAAGAGCACCCAAACTTTGAACTTGATGATACAGCTCCTAACCCATTGCCTGAGTTCACTCAGCACCCTCTCAGGTCTTCTGTTGAAGTTGGCCAAATGAGGGACCAATTTGCAGCCTACTTCATGTCAGATGTAGGACGGGTGGAATGGCAAGAACAAATGGTGTAAAAAAGTGTTCTTGTCTGTATGTTAATAAAATACCTGTGTTTATACCTGAACCGAGTGCAGTCTGTGTTGTTTTTTTTTACACGCAAATACAAGAAACAACTGGCCAGGTTTACCAGTGAATTCATGATGCTGTGTTTTTTGTGCATCATGAATTTACTAGTTACCCTGACCAGGTGACTATACATACACACACACAAGTTGTATGACCTTTATCATCTCTCCAGTTTTGGTTCCATTTGCAGCGACGGTGGAGATAAATAATATTTGTGTCACCTGGCCTGATGTTACAAATAGTGATTTGGGGATGCACTAGCATCCGTGACTCTTTATTACACCTGTTATACCTGACCATGTGACTATAAATATTATTTGTAGTATCATCACTGTGACTTGATTTTGAACGCACACTGGAGAGATGATAAACATTATACATCTTCTACAATACCCAGGCCTGGTGTCATGCTGAAGTGGTGATGCCCCAAATAACACATCCTCACTTCAGAATTTATCACGCCTGGGCAGGTGAATACACATGAGTTATAAACAGCAGCATCGCTACAGTATGCTTGAAATAAATGCAGACTGAAGCGACGCTGCAGGTGAAAACTCATGTGTATTCACCTGCCCAGGTGAGATAGTAATGATACAAGGCCAGGGGATTGTACATATAACGTGTATTTTCACCATCATCTCCTCAGTTTATTCAAGACACATTGAATAGAGAATATGGTTAATTACAAGGTATATCTAGAATCCCTGGCCTTGTATCACAAAGTGAAATGATGGTAAAAACACACCAGACTCATTTAACTTTTTATGATACCTGGCAAGGTAAAATAGCTATGACTTGCACTCAACACCATCCTCTATTCAATATGTGCAATATTAGTAGACAGAGAGACTGGTGGCGAAAATACAAGTCATATATTTGTGTTTTGGGCTACAAATATCTCCAGGAAAGACACAAGAAACATGTGTCATTCCTGGAGTTATGTGTAGTTCAAAACGCAAAGTGTACTGCGCAGTGTGTGTACAGCGCAGTGTGTGTAGGCGGCGAAAGACACATTAATCAAACCGGATTTACTAAAAGCAGATTTGCACATTTATTTTGTACAACAGGAACCCCACATTGTAATTGCCACTGACGTTTTGGTGGAGATTTGGATACATTTACTAAAAGCAGATTAGTACATACTTTGTACAACAGGAACCCCACATTGTAATTGCCACTGAAGTTTGGGTGGAGATTTGGATACATTTACTAAAAGCAGATTAGTACATACTTTGTACAATAGGAACCACACATTGGAATTGCCACTGAAGTTTGGGTGGAGATTTGGATTCATTTACTAAAAGCAGATTAGTACATACTTTGTACAACAGGAACCACACATTGGAATTGCCACTGAAGTTTGGGTGGAGATTTGGATACATTTACTAAAAGCAGATTAGTACATACTTTGTACAACAGGAACCACACATTTTTATTGCGAATTACGTTTAGGTGGAGATTTGGATACTCTGTGGGTGTGCAGAGATGAAGAACGGCTGGAAAGCGAGGAAGGGGTTCGAGGGGAAGGGGCGACGAAAGTAGTGGGTGAAGGAAGATCAGACATGGAAGTAGAGGCAGGTTGAGACACATTAGGAGGAGAGGGGGGATGGACAAACATTTGGTTTTTTTCTTCTTGGGGGCAGGAGTCCCTTGCATGGAACGACTTCTGTGTGACCTCCTTGAGCTGGTAGACCGTGGCCTTGATACATAAAACAGTGAATGTTGGTCACCTGTCTCATGCTCTGTGGTGTCAGTGCCGGTGATGGGAGGAGAAGTGGTGGCGGTGCTCAGAGGAGGACAAGTGGTGGTGGTGTTCCAAGGAGAAGTGGCATCTGTGCTCCTAAACTGTTGCTGGGTGGTGGCGGTACTCCTAGACGGAGAAGTGGCATCTGTGCTCCTAAACTGTTGCTGAGTGGTGGCGGTACTCCTAGATGGAGAAGTGGCATCTGTGCTCCTAAACTGTTGCTGAGTGGTGGCGGTACTCCTAGAGGTAGAAGTGGCATCTGTGCTCCTAAACTGTTGCTGAGTGGTGGCGGTACTCCTAGACGGAGAAGTGGCATCTGTGCTCCTAAACTGTTGCTGAGTGGTGGCGCTACTCCTGGAATGAGAAGTGGGGGCAGTGGCCCAAGCAGGTACTGCGGTGGCGTGAGTCCAAGACTGCAGACCAGTGTCTGTGGTGGGGGTGCTCCAGACAGGAGCAGCGCTTGCCATGGTGGTGGCGACGGTGGAGTGTCCAGCAGTACTCGGTTTAGAGGTGGTGTAGTGGTGACTCGGAATACTGGTGGCCATGCAGTGGTATGCAGCAGAAGTCGGTAGTGATGTGTGGCGAATCAGTGGTGGCACAGTTGGATATGCAACCACTGACTGCTGCACGTACCGATTCTGCTGCATAGCCTGCAAGTAAGCAGTGTTGCAGGCCTCAGGACTAAGGTGTTCCGCCATGCCCCGTTCAATTTTACTGAAAAATTGGTGCGCTGGTCTGTTGAGGTCAGCCTCCAGGCCATCAAGCCGCTGTTCAACACAGTTGAAGCGGTGATCCATGTGGGTAAAACCCTGTTCCATTAGTGAAAAACCGCTTTCCACTGTGCCTGACATCGACTACATATTGCCATGAAAGGCCTCGCTCAAGTGCATGAACTCGGGCAAGACATTCCTCTCCAAGGCCCTCTGCCGCTGGCGGGAAGTGCCCGCATAACCAGTGGCAGAGACCCGGGAGGGGGAAGACCTGATGGACCAGCTTCCTGGTCACCAGCTGTCCGTGTTGCTGACCTGCAAGTTGCTTCCAGGCTGTCGGATGGCTGGGACGGGTCCAAGGTCGTCCGAGGAAGGACCGCTTCAGGGACAGGCTGCATGGTGCTGCTCCAGGTGCTGTGGAAAGAAAAGAAAAACATTACTATAATGCTTTTCCAAGAAGCATCAGCTGTGGAATAGAAAAGCACTGATTGTGAAAAATCTAATTTTTTTGTAAAACTTACGCTCTGCTGGCAAGGACCGGTCTCAGGAACGCCAACTCGCGATAGTAGCAATATTTCCTTCTGGCCCTTGCTGCTGAACCACTGCGAATCTGTCCCTCTGCACGAACATCAGTGTTGAAGCGGTCCTTCATCGAGCGCCATCGTGTGCGGACTTTGTTCACTGTAGGAAAAAAAATAAATAAGAATTTTACAATGCAGTCAGGGCAAAATCTGTGTCATCATACACACCTGAGTTAAAATGGCAAACAGTCAATGCAGCATAAAAAAAAACATACACAGCATAGCAATAGAATACACAATGCAGTCACTGTTGAACCAGACCACACTGTTGGGTTTGCAGGTAGAATATATCTACCAGCAAACCCATCAGTGCTATCTTGAACAAGAGTGAATGCAGCATAAAAAACCCAATAGAATGCACAACATAGCAATAGCATACACAGGGCAGTCACTGTTGAACCAGATGACACTGTTGGGTTTGCAGGTAGAATATATCTACCGGCAAACCCATCAGTGCCATCTGTAACAAGAGTGAATGCAGCATAAAAAACCCAACAGAATGCACAACATAGCAATAGCATACACAGGGCAATCACTGTTGAACCAGATGACACTGTTGGGTTTGCAGGTAGAATATATCTTCCAGCAAACCCATCAGTGCCATCTGGAACAAGAGTGACTGCGGCATTACAGAGAATGAAAATACTTACTAAACGCCTTTTTGAGGTTTGGAGAGGCGCTGTCCCAGCCATCCATCAATGCTGCGGCCACCTCGTTCCATAGCTGCCGGCTCACCACATTGTCCTTGTACTGCGGATCACGGCTGTCCCACAACGGGACATGCTCCTGGACCTGGCAGATGAGGGCCTCATTGTCCACATATAGGTCCTCGTCCCGTTGTGGAACCTAGGAAAAAAAAAAAAAACATTAAAATGTTGTATATATTTCAGAACTAAAAAAAGATGTAAAAAAAAATAAAATAGACATTCAAAGGCTATATACTTGCATTCCGTCTCGCCACTGGGATTTGACTCAGCTGCGACTGCTCCTGCTGTGACTCCTCAATGTCCGTGTCTGACGATGTCTGAAAAAGGAACCCAAATTTTAGCCATTTGTAGATTCAGCAGCTATACTTACCCAAAGGCAGGAAGATACTCACATCACGCTCTGCTTGGGCCAGTTCTTGCCGGGATGGGGAATATTGGGATCCAGAAGAAGACATGCTGCAATAAAAAAAATACAAAGCATGAGTACATTTTTTTACATTGGAAAGGACAGGCAGTCATTTGGTTCAAGAATACTCACATTCTTGAACTTTGGATCTGTCTTGGCTGTTTCTTCCACGCAGTTTAGTAGGGGTCCACATTGTTTTTGCAGGCTGTAGTAGGGGTCCAGGAACAGTGTCTCCAGGCAGTGTAGTAGGGGTCTGTCTGGCACTGAAGACACCTTCCTTTATCTCCTCCCCTCACAAACAATGTATCTTGTGTAGGGGTGTTTTAGACAAGTGTCTAGACATTGTTTACTCTAAAATCGCGTGCGCACACAAGCGCTGACGAGCGCACATCCACGCGCCCGCTAGCGCCCCCATAGACAGCAATGTTATTTTTTTGTGCATAGCGTGCGCACGCGCTTTTTTAAAGTGGTGGGCCGGAAAGAAAAATGCAACATGTAGCGTCTAGCGCGTCTGGGCGCACACCTGGAAAATGCATTGCGCACACCAAATGCTGATGGGCGCGTGCAAGCGCTAGACCCTGCGCCCGCCATGTTAATGATAGGGGAACATTGCGCATGCGACCGACGGCGCATGATGCGCTGCGCAATAAGACGCAAGTGTGAAAGTAGCCTTAAACAGCAAACATGTAACTTAAGTTGATGTTGCAACAGAATTCCCTGGTTAACTTTTACCATTACCTCCACAGAAATCCCCACTGCCCAGGACCTGTTGGCAACGCACAGGCGGCTGATGGCAGCTATGCATGACCACGGGGTGATGCTGGAGAGGTTTGTGGCTGGCCTCCAAACGGGGGGCAGTCAATAAATGTTTTTTATTTTGTTTTTGGTTGTACAGTTTAATTTTGTTACAGTCAAATATATAGAATGTTATTGTTTATAACAGTTGCAGTGTTGACTTTTTTCCAAAGCCCAAAATTCAACAATGAAACCAAAAACGAAAACACTGCAAAAAACAAAAAAAATATTGTAAAAACATCTTTTCTAAATTTTGAAACAAAATAAACAAAATTAAAAATTAAAAACACACCCATTATATCTGGGCATCTTGAGCTTGAGTAATGCCCTGATGGCGGACCCGACCTGCCCTCAACCCATCCTATTCCCCCGGCTTAGTAGGACAGCAAATAAGTCTACGAGTATAGCTGACAACAATGTTTAATAAAAATAAAAGTTTTATTAAAGTTAACAATATGTACAAAATCTAATAAACCTAAACGGGAAAAGTAAAGTATTAACGAAACACAACATCACTCCTATTACAACTGGTGGTAATATGGGTCTGAGTCATAGCGTTGCCTTGGCGGTGTAAAATAAAAACTCTGGGGGGGGCCCAAGGTTATGGGTTTGCCGAGTCTCTTGCATCTGTGGCCTGGAGTACTGAGGATTTGGACGTATTTCAGTGAGTACAGTCAAGTCACTGAGTTTATCTGTTCTCGCTTTGCTCAATGTCTCCAGAATGATATTATTATATAATTACAAATATACAGTTATATGAAAAAGTTTTGGCACCCCTATTAATCTTAAGCTTAATGTTTGATAAAAAATTGGTGTTTTTGCAACAGCTATTTCAGTTTGATATATCTAATAACTATTGGACACAGTAATGTTTCTGCCTTGAAATGAGGTTTATTGTACTAGCAGAACATGTGCAATCTGCATTCAAACAAAATTTGACAGGTACACAAGAATGGCCACCCTTATCCTTTTCTTGTTTTAAATACTCCTACCTACTTTTTACTGACTTACTAAAGCACTTTTTTTGGTTTTGTAACCTCATTGCGCTTTGAACATCAAAGCTAGGTGTATGCAATCATGAGAAAAGCTACTTAAAGTGGCCACTTGCAAGTTGTTTTCCTGTTTCAATCTCCTCTGAAGAGTGGCATCATGGGCTCCTCAAAACAACTGTCAAATGATCTGAAAACAAAGATTATTCAACATAGTTGTTCAGGGGAAGGATACAAAAAGCTGTCTCAGAGATTTAACCTGTCAGTTTCCACTGTGAGGAACATAGTAAGGAAATGGAAGAACACAGGGACAGTTCTTGTTAAGGCCAGAAGTGACAGGCCAAGAAAAACATCAGAAAGGCAGAGAAGAAGAATGGTGAGATCAGTCAAGGACAATCCTCAGACCACCTCCAGAGAGCTGCAGCATCAACTTGCTGCAGATGGTGCCACTGTGCATCGGTCAACTATACAACGCACTTTGCACAAGGAGAAGCTGTATGGGAGAGTGATGCGAAAGAAGCTGATTCTGCAAGCACGCCACAAACAGAGTCGGCTGAGGTATGCAAAAGCACATTTGGAGAAGCCAATTTCTTTTTGGAAGAAGGTCCTGTGGACTGATGAAACCAAGATTGAGTTGTTTGGTCATACAAAAAGGCGTTATGCATGGCGTCAAAAAAACACAGCATTCCAAGAGAAACACTTGCTACCCACAGTAAAATTTGGTGGAGGTTCCATCATGCTTTGGGGGACACATGGATTCCACTCAGTATCAGCAGATTCTTGACAATACACTGTGTTCCAAATTATTATGCAAATAATATTTTCTCAGATTTTCCCAAATTACCTATATGAATTTCAGTCATTGTAATTTTCCAGTCAAATAACTATTAGAGTACAATTGAAAGGTTTTTGTACAAACTGCCTATGATAACAGTATATTTTTTTAAAAATAAAACACTCAAACTGCACTCAAAATGCATGTTCCAAATTATTATGCACAGCAGAGTTTTCAACCTTTTCATTTTAATAAAGAACAAAAAAATGGTCATTTTTGAAATTATAAGCATTAGCAGGTTCTTACAAACTGAAATCAAACAGTTTTCAACTCAAAACTTTATTCTAGGTGATGTTACATTTGCACATAGGACCCCTTGTTCGAAAGGAGCTTCTGAACTCTCTCGTCCATTGAATTTGTCAGGTTTTGGATGGTTTCTGCTTCAATTGTTTTGCATGAGGACAGAATACCCTCCCAGAGCTGTTGCTTAGATGTGAACTTCCTCCCGCCATCATAGACACTCCTTTTGATGATGCTCCAGAGGTTCTCAATGGGGTTGAGGTCAGGGGAGCATGGGGGCCACACCATAAGTTTGTCCCCTTTTATGCCCAAAGCAGCCAGAGATGCAGATGTGTTATGTGCAGCATGAGACGGTGCATTATCATGCATGAAAATGATCTTGCTGTGGAATGCTCAGTTCTTCTTCTTGAACCATGGCAGGAAGTGCTGTTTGAGAAACTCAACATACACTATGGAGTTCATCTTTACCCCAATCTCTCTCCCCATGATTCCAGCCCAAAACATTACTCCACCTCCTCCTTGTTGGCGCTGTAGCCATGTTTGTATGGGGTGTCCATCAACCAGCCATCCTCAACTCCATCCATCTGGACCATCGAGCGTTGCACAGCACTCATCGGTGAACAAAACAGTTTTGAAGTCAGTCTTCATGTATTGTTTGGCCCACTGGAGCCGTTTCTGCTTGTGTGCAGTGGATAGAGGAGGTCCACAGGATGGCTTACGCACAGCTGCAAACCTCTGAAGGACCCTGCATCTTGTTGTTCGGGGGACGCTGGAGGCACCAGCAGCTTCAAAAACTTGTCTTCTGCTATGACAAGGCTTTTTTACCGCTGCTCTTTTAATCTGACGTAATTGCCTGTAGGAAAGAGTCCTCAATTTTCCCTTATCAGGACGCACACATGTGTACTGTGAATCAGCTACATACTTCTTGATTGTGCGATGATCACGATGAAGTGTCTTGGCAATGTTGACTGTAGTCATGCCTTGACCTAAACACTCCACAATTTGCTGCTTCTCAGCAGCCAACACATCCTTTTTCTTTGACAAAAAAGACAAAAAAAACTGACTGGCACTTCCAGACAAATGTGATTTTAATTACACCAGGTCCCTACTTTACCCATAAATGTAGGCATTACTGACAGAGGTGCATATTCACCCAGAAATTCATATATCAGCCTAATAGAGGTATGTTCACATTGGGTCAGGGACTCACCAGAATTGAGACCACCTTGACGATGGTTGGTGGGCTTTAAAATGTTTGGCCAAATGTTTATACTAAGCGTCTCAAATTTTTCCTTATACTCCAAAGCCATATTGCTATTCAAAATTTCATGTATTCTATGTTGTCATGCTTTAGTATGCTTGAGTGCAGCCTTTTTTTGTATGTTTTACATGGGGGTAGCTCCATTTGGTTTGCACCTAGTTCACATTAGTCTGGAAGTGCCAGTCAGGTTTTTTTGTCTTTTGAATGTTAGCTTACTGAACGAGCACTCCGCCCCCACCAGGTGGTGATTTTAATTACACCAGGTCCCTACTTTACCCATAAATGCAGGCATTACTGACAGAGGTGCATATTCACCCAGAAATTCAGATATCAGCCTAATAGAGGTATGTTCACATTAGGTCAGGGACTCACCAGAATTGAGACCACCTTGACAATGGTTGGTGGGCTTTAAAATGTTTGGCCAAATGTTTATACTAAGCATCTCAAATTTTTCCTTATACTCCAAAGCCATATTGCTATTCAAAATTTCATGTATTCTATGTTGTCATGCTTTAGTATGCTTGAGTGCAGCCTTTTTTTGTATGTACATCCTTTTTCTTTCCCATTTTGGCAGAAAATGTAGGCTGCTTAATAATGTGGGACAGCCTTCTTAAGTAGTCTTGCCTTTCATTGGACACACCTGCCAAACTAATTAGCACAGGTGTCTGCAATTGCTTACAGTGATATAAAGAGCCCTGACACATCACCATCAATGAGTTTAACTGACAAACAAACAAATTCTTACCTTATCACTCCTAAACAATTTTTGCATAATAATTTGGAACACAGTGTAATGTTCAAGAATCAGTGACAAAGTTGAAGTTACGCAGGGGATGGATCTTTCAGCAAGACAATGATCCAAAACACCTCTCCAAATCTACTCAGGCATTCATGCAGAGGAACAATTACAATGTTCTGGAATGGCCATCCCAGTCCCCAGACCTGAATATCATTGAACATCTGTGGGATCGTTTGAAGAGGGCTGTCCATGCTCGCCGACCATCAAACTTAACTGAACTGGAGTGCAGCCCACATACGAGCCTGAAACAACAGTGTGCTGGATACTCTCAGGGCCGACGGGACACCTGAACTGACTAGCTGGTGATACACCCACCTACTGTTTACTGGGTGAGTTGAGGACAGAGAGGACACTGGGAATTGCGCACGTGAGACTGACTGCTGAGGAGCGGGCCCATGGAGCCGTGTGGTCGCTAGTAGTGAGGGTGGAGCTGGAGTGTGGCAGCCATTGTGGAGATCTCCCTGACGTGTGGTGGAGGAGTCAGGACAGGAGAGGTGCAGGGGTGCGGGCGCAGGATCAGGAAGAGTGGCTGTCTGACTGGGGAGGGTGTTGAGATCTGCCCCCCTGTGCTGCTCCCAGTAATTTCCGATTCTGATGCTAAGGACCTCAGCCTGTGCAGTAACTGTCTCTATTCTCTGCATGTTGCGGTGCACTGCTGCCACCTACTGTTCTTTTTGAAAACTGCACCTGTTGCATGTATTATACGGTACTTCAAAACTGTGTAGGGAAATTACTCTGTGATCTTCTGATTTTTATTATCCGAACCACTGACATTATCCTCGAACTATACATTCCATGACCAACTATAAGTTCTTCCCTCATATTGCATGCATCACTCAGGGACAGTGCTATGAGTCCTAATAAGTCACAGTCCGCATCTGAGAAATTAAAGGCTTATACCAGAGGGAATAACTCAGCGACAGCTCAAAGACCCTCTAATAAATTGTCTCGGCGTGGCTTAGGTCTCATACCATGTGAGATGCTTTCTCTGAGAGCTCCTAAGGTAATGCCTCTAATCCGACTCTAATCAACAACAAGTTAAGTCATCGGTGTTTATCTGGACTAGATTCTACTTAATCTACATTTCTGGACCACAAGAGGCCTTTTCCGGAGGGAAAAGATCCACCCTAGAGGCTTTTACAGCTCCGGGAATTTGAGGCCTGCTGGGGCCTACTCGAGGCCTTCCCGCGCTGCCGGAACTTTTGACTTTGGTTCGTTGCCCAGAATCGCCAGCGAGCCCGGTATCTTCACCTGCGATCTCAAGAGTCTACCGGGAGGCGAAGCCAAGGAATGGCCGCTTTCTAGTAAAGCTCTCCGCTGATTTTCTCTCATCTGTGGCTATCCCTCAATTTATGAGAGGAGAAACAATTTTAATTAGCGGGGGGAATACCTAGACGGGGGACTTGTTTGTCAGGTCTACCTCTCCAGGCTCCTCGGGAGGCTCCAGGCGCCGGGGACGCCGCACAGAGTGATACGGGCCACGGGATAGCTGGGCTATACATTCTATATAGGAATTACATGTTACACAGCAGATTCTAATGTAACGTTTCTTGTCTGAGACATCACCGCCATCTATCTTTTTATCAATGTCACTGAGCATAGATAAATTTGTGGGCAAACAAACTAAAGGAGGCCGAGCTTCTTCCCGTAACCAACAAGGATCATCATCGCCTAAATCCACCTCTGATACAAGTAGTGAGATGTTGTGAATGGGTTTGAGATGAGTTCTGAGCAGAGGCTCCCTCTGGTGGTTACAAGCGGTACTAGTGAGGATTGTGAGGACTGGGAATCAGGTGTTACTGATTGGTCTTATATAAGGGAGTCATTTTCCCATCAGGGTTGCCGGTGATCAATTGTTCTGGTCTGAATCCTTCTTTCCAGTTTCCCTTGTAGCCTGCTGTGTCGTGTCTGCATCTCCTGCTATCAGATAAGACAATTTCTTATTTTGTGTTTTTGCTATATTTTTGCATTTTGTCCTGCACTTCTGTGGGGGCCTTCAGGGTCCCCTCCGGGGGCTTTTGCCCTCTCAGTTTAGTCCAGCCACTGTGTTTTGTACTTTTGCTTTTTCCAGTTTTTTTTCAGTGGCTGCTGTTTTGTTTTTTGTTACACCAGAAAACTAATTTAGGTGGTAGAGGTCGTGTGATCTCAGGTGATTTTGAAATTAGTAGAGTTGGTGTTTTTTCAGGGTTTTCTGAGATTGCAGTAAGTACCCTTCCTATCCTTTTCTATTTAGATAGTTTGGGCCCCAGCGTTTGCTCATACTATTTTCTTTCTGTGTCAGTATTTCCTCTTGTCTAACCGCCATTACATGTTTGGGGCTTTCTATAATCTTTGGGGTTCTGCTCCGGGGCAGATAGCTTTCCTATTTCTATCTTTAGGTGTAGTTAGTTTCTCAGGCTGTGACGAGGCGTCTAGGACCAACGTAGGAACGCTCCACGGCTGCCTCTAGTTGCGGTGGTTAGTCAGGGTACTGCAATCTCATAGATTCCAACTGCTCTGGTGTATTTCCTTTTTTACCTGCACTCCTCAGCTACCGTAACATAACAGTATCACCGGCCATAAAAATTGTATGGTACTCACAGAAGGGAAAAAATATTTTGAAGGAAGAAAAGTTGTCAGAGATATTTTTCTGTTTGTTGCATTTTTTTTTTTTTCCCTCTGTATCTCTGGGTGCTGGGGAGGATCTTTTCTCCCAATGGAGTTTGCACAGTTGTCTGGCCGTGTGGATCAGCTTGCCACTGAGGTTCAGAGTATTGCTGCATATCTTGCTAGGTTGCCTGTTGTGGAACCTAGGATCCCCATGCCAGATTTGTTTTTAGGGGATCGAGCTAAGTTTCAGAATTTCAAAAATAATTGTAAATTGTTTCTTGCCTTAAAATCTAAGTCCTCAGGAAACGCAGCGCAGCAGGTTCAAATTATCATCTCTCTCCTGCGCGGCGATCCTCAGGATTGGGCTTTTTCCCTGATACCTGGGGATCCTGTTTTGAGTGATGTTGATGCATTTTTTCAGGCTTTGGGGTTATTGTACGATGAGCCTAATGTCACTGATCAAGCTGAAAAAGCCTTGTTGGCATTAAATCAGGGGCTTGATGACGCTGAGTTATACTGTCAGAGATTCCGTAGGTGGGCAGTCCTGACCAAGTGGAATGACGACGCTTTGGCGGCCCTTTTCCGGAAGGGTCTGTCGGATAATGTAAAGGATGTTATGGTGGATTCCCTGTCCCCTCTGGTCTCAATGATTCTATGTCATTAGCGATTCAAATTGACAGACGTTTGCGTGAGCGGAGAAGTATGCGTGGAGTGGTGTTGCCTTGTGAGCCAGCTGCTGAGCCCATGCAGTGTGATGGAGTGGTGTCTGGGGCACAGCGTCATGAGTTTCGAAAGCGCAATGGGTTATGTTTCTACTGTGGTGATGCCTCTCATGCTATTTCAGTCTGCCCTAAGCGGGAAGACATTTTGCACGCTCAGTTGTCTTGGGTAGTGTTCAGACTAAGTTTTTTTAACTGTCACTCTGATATGCTCTCTGTCCTCATTTTCTGCTCAGGCTTTCGTTGATTCTGGAGCAGCTATTAACCTGATGGATTATGATTTTGCTAAACGTTGTGGGTTTCCCTTGATACCCCTACAGAAGTCTATTCCTTTACTGGGGATCGATTCTACCCCTTTGGCTGAGAATAAACCCCAGTTTTCTACTCAGGTGATAATGAGGGTTGAACCTGATCACCAGGAGTGCTGCAAATTTTTGGTTCTATATAATCTGCATGACATTATAGTGCTGGGTTTCCCTTGGTTACAGTCTCATAATCCTGTTTTGGATTGGAAATCTGTGTCTGTAACCAGTTGGGGCTGCCAATGTGTTAATACCAACACTCCTGTTTTTTCTGCCTCCCCCCAGGCTGAGGATGTTCCTGACTTTTTGTTTGATTTTTCTGATGTGTTTAGCGAAAGTAAATCTGCATCCTTACCTCCCCATAGGAGCTATGACTGCGCTATTGAATTAGTGCCAGGTAGTAAATTCCCTAAAGGTCGCCTTTTTAACTTGTCTGTACCTGAACATGACGCTATGCGGTCTTATATCAAGGAATCATTGGAGAAGGGTCATATCAGACCATCCTCTTCACCCTTAGGTGCCGGTTTTTTCTTTGTGGCCAAAAAAGATGGTTCATTAAGGCCGTATATTGATTATCGTCTCTTGAACAATATTACTGTGAAATATCAATACCCGTTACCCTTGATTTCTGACCTGTTTTCCAGGGTGAAAAACGCTACTTGGTTTACCAAGCTTGACCTCAGGGGGGCGTATAACCTTATTCGCATTAAGCACGGGGATGAATGGAAGACGGCATTTAACACCCCTGAAGGGCATTTTGAGTACCTTGTGATGCCCTTTGGGCTCACTAATGCTCCTTCCGTCTTCCAGTCCTTCATGAATGACATTTTCAGGGATTTTGTGGACAAGTTTCTGATTGTTTATTTGGATGATATCTTGATTTTTTCTAATGACTGGGACTCTCATGTGAAACATGTTCGAACTGTATTCCAGATTTTGAGAGAGAATGCTCTGTATGTGAAGGGATCAAAGTGTCTTTTTGGCGTACAGAAGATCTCATTTCTGGGATTCATTTTGTCCCCATCTGTTATTGAAATGGACCCGGTCAAGGTTCAGGCCATCTGTGATTGGGTCCAACCTACTTCATTAAAGGCTCTTCAGAGATTTTTGGGTTTTGCCAATTTTTATCGTAAATTTATTGGTAATTTCTCGGTTATTGTTAAACCATTAACTGATTTGACCAGAAAGGGTTCTGATGTGGTGAATTGGCCTCCTGAGGCAGTCTCTGCGTTTCAGGAACTTAAGCAGAGATTCACTTCTGCTCCTGTTCTACGGCAGCCTGATGTTTCTCTGCCATTTCAGGTGGAGGTTGATGCCTCTGAAATTGGGGCAGGTGCCGTTTTGTCCCAAAAAGATCCAGAGACCTCTAAAAGTAACCCTTGTGCATTTTTCTCTCGAAAATTTTCTCCTACTGAACGTAATTATGACGTGGGTAATCGGGAGTTATTGGCCATGAAGTGGGCTTTTGAAGAGTGGAGACATTGGCTGGAGGGAGCCAAACATCAGGTGGTGGTCCTTACGGACCATAAGAATCTGGTCTATCTGGAATCTGCCAAGCGACTCAATCCTAGACAGGCTAGGTGGGCCTTGTTTTTCACACGTTTTAATTTTGTGGTTTCCTTTCTTCCTGGCACTAAGAATGTTAAGGCGGATGCCCTCTCGAGGAGTTTCCTTGCGGACTCTCCTGAGCTATCTGATCCCTCTGTTATTTTGAAGGAGGGTGTAGTTCTTTCCGCCATCTCGCCCAATTTGAGACTTGCTCTGGAGGGGTGTCAGGAGGATAGGCCCGAGCGCTGCCCTGTTGGAAAATTGTTTGTCCCGGACCAATGGAAAAAGAGTGTGATGTCTGAGATTCATTGTTCCGCATTGGCTGGGCATCCCGGAATTTTTGGTACCAGAGACTTGGTTAGTCGGTCCTTTTGGTGGCCTACCTTGTCTCGCGATGTCAGGGAATTTGTGCAGTCCTGCGGGACTTGCTCTCGCTCCAAGCCTTGCTCTCGCTCTAGTGGTTTGTTGATGCCATTGCCTGTGCCCAAGAGACCATGGACCCATATCTCTATGGATTTCATTTCCGATCTTCCTGTTTCTCAGAGAATGACCACCATCTGGGTAATTTGTGATAGGTTTTCCAAAATGATACATCTTGTGCCATTACCTAAGTTGCCTTCCTCCTCTGAATTGGTGCCGTTGTTCCTTCAGCACGTGGTTCGTTTACACGGCATTCCTGAGAACATTGTGTCTGACAGAGGAGTCCAGTTTGTTTCCAGATTTTGGAGGACTTTTTGTTCTAAACTGGGTGTTCAATTGTCTTTCTCCTCGGCATTTCATCCTCAGACCAATGGTCAAACTGAGAGAACAAACCAGACATTGGAGACTTATCTAAGATGCTTTGTGTCTGCTGATCAGGATGACTGGGTCTCTTTTTTGCCTTTGGCTGAGTTTGCTCTTAATAATAGGGCTAGCTCTGCCACTTTGATGTCTCCGTTTTTCTGTAATTCTGGGTTTCACCCTCGATTTTCTTCAGGACAGACGGAGGCTTCTGTCTGTCCAGGTGTTGACTCTGTTGTTGAGCGTATGCAGCAGATTTGGGACCAGGTAGTGGAGAGGTTGTCCCTCTCTCAGGAGAAGGCCCAGCGGTTTGCTAACCGGCATAGGACTGATGGTCCTCGGTTTAAAGTGGGGGACTTGGTCTGGTTGTCCTCAAAGAATATTCCTATGAGAGTAGCATCTCCTAAATTTAAGCCTAGGTTCATTGGACCTTATAAGATCATGGAGATTATTAATCCTGTTTCTTTTCGTTTGCTTCTTCCAGGGACATTTAAGATCCATAACGTGTTCCACAAGTCCTTGTTGAAGAGGTTTGTTGAGCCAGTGGTTCCTGCTGCTGTGCCTCCTGACCCTGTTTTGGTTGAGGGCAATCTGGAGTATGTGGTTGAGAAAATATTGGATTCTCGTTTTTCTAGACGAAGACTCCAGTATTTGGTTAAATGGAGAGGTTATGGTCAGGAAGACAATTCTTGGGTGTTTGCTTCGGACATCCATGCTAGGAGACTTATCCGTGCGTATCATAGAACTCATCCTGACCGACCTGGTTGCTCAAATGAGGGTTCGGTGACCCCTCCTCAAGGGGGGGTACTGTTGTGAATGGGTTTGAGATGAGTTCTGAGCAGAGGCTCCCTCTGGTGGTTACAAGCGGTACTAGTGAGGATTGTGAGGACTGGGAATCAGGTGTTACTGATTGGTCTTATATAAGGGAGTCATTTTCCCATCAGGGTTGCCGGTGATCAATTGTTCTGGTCTGAATCCTTCTTTCCAGTTTCCCTTGTAGCCTGCTGTGTCGTGTCTGCATCTCCTGCTATCAGATAAGACAATTTCTTATTTTGTGTTTTTGCTATATTTTTGCATTTTGTCCTTCACTTCTGTGGGGGCCTTCAGGGTCCCCTCCGGGGGCTTTTGCCCTCTCAGTTTAGTCCAGCCACTGTGTTTTGTACTTTTGCTTTTTCCAGTTTTTTTTCAGTGGCTGCTGTTTTGTTTTTTGTTACACCAGAAAACTAATTTAGGTGGTAGAGGTCGTGTGATCTCAGGTGATTTTGAAATTAGTAGAGTTGGTGTTTTTCAGGGTTTTCTGAGATTGCAGTAAGTACCCTTCCTATCCTTTTCTATTTAGATAGTTTGGGCCCCAGCGTTTGCTCATACTATTTTCTTTCTGTGTCAGTATTTCCTCTTGTCTAACCGCCATTACATGTTTGGGGGCTTTCTATAATCTTTGGGGTTCTGCTCCGGGGCAGATAGCTTTCCTATTTCTATCTTTAGGTGTAGTTAGTTTCTCAGGCTGTGACGAGGCGTCTAGGACCAACGTAGGAACGCTCCACGGCTGCCTCTAGTTGCGGTGGTTAGTCAGGGTACTGCAATCTCATAGATTCCAACTGCTCTGGTGTATTTCCTTTTTTACCTGCACTCCTCAGCTACCGTAACATAACAGTATCACCGGCCATAAAAATTGTATGGTACTCACAGAAGGGAAAAAATATTTTGAAGGAAGAAAAGTTGTCAGAGATATTTTTCTGTTTGTTGCATTTTTTTTTTTTTTCCCTCTGTATCTCTGGGTGCTGGGGAGGATCTTTTCTCCCAATGGAGTTTGCACAGTTGTCTGGCCGTGTGGATCAGCTTGCCACTGAGGTTCAGAGTATTGCTGCATATCTTGCTAGGTTGCCTGTTGTGGAACCTAGGATCCCCATGCCAGATTTGTTTTTAGGGGATCGAGCTAAGTTTCAGAATTTCAAAAATAATTGTAAATTGTTTCTTGCCTTAAAATCTAAGTCCTCAGGAAACGCAGCGCAGCAGGTTCAAATTATCATCTCTCTCCTGCGCGGCGATCCTCAGGATTGGGCTTTTTCCCTGATACCTGGGGATCCTGTTTTGAGTGATGTTGATGCATTTTTTCAGGCTTTGGGGTTATTGTACGATGAGCCTAATGTCACTGATCAAGCTGAAAAAGCCTTGTTGGCATTAAATCAGGGGCTTGATGACGCTGAGTTATACTGTCAGAGATTCCGTAGGTGGGCAGTCCTGACCAAGTGGAATGACGACGCTTTGGCGGCCCTTTTCCGGAAGGGTCTGTCGGATAATGTAAAGGATGTTATGGTGGGATTCCCTGTCCCCTCTGGTCTCAATGATTCTATGTCATTAGCGATTCAAATTGACAGACGTTTGCGTGAGCGGAGAAGTATGCGTGGAGTGGTGTTGCCTTGTGAGCCAGCTGCTGAGCCCATGCAGTGTGATGGAGTGGTGTCTGGGGCACAGCGTCATGAGTTTCGAAAGCGCAATGGGTTATGTTTCTACTGTGGTGATGCCTCTCATGCTATTTCAGTCTGCCCTAAGCGGGGAAGACATTTTGCACGCTCAGTTGTCTTGGGTAGTGTTCAGACTAAGTTTTTATTAACTGTCACTCTGATATGCTCTCTGTCCTCATTTTCTGCTCAGGCTTTCGTTGATTCTGGAGCAGCTATTAACCTGATGGATTATGATTTTGCTAAACGTTGTGGGTTTCCCTTGATACCCCTACAGAAGTCTATTCCTTTACTGGGGATCGATTCTACCCCTTTGGCTGAGAATAAACCCCAGTTTTCTACTCAGGTGATAATGAGGG
>JARQOD010011283.1:0-24005 GCA_033576555.1 Oophaga sylvatica
CCGGCTGCTTTTGATTATGTTCTAATTACTTCCTTTATATAGCTGCCAGTCTGCTGGTTAGATGCCAGTGAAAGCATTCATACAGACTGCAGATAGGATCGGTTCTGAGAAGACTTAAGCTAAGAGCTCTTTTGTTGTTTCTCCTCACCTTGCTTATAGTTTATCTCCTAGACCTTTGGGTGTTCCCTCTGTGTTTTAATGTTGTATGCAAGACAGTATTTACTTTATCCCCTGTCTGTCTCGTTTGTCTATACTGTTTGTTAACCTTTACCTTTCCATTCCCTATGGTGGTAATCAGGGTCCTTCTAAGGACTAGATTACAGTGGTCAGGGATTTATAGGAGACAGGGTTTACGCTGGTGGCCTAGACCTCTGTACCATTAACAGTACCTCCAGGTAGAGGGACTAGTCAGGACCCCAGTTTAGGGTCAGCATAGACCCCGGTCCACCTCTAGCCAGAGACAGCGTGAAAAGGATTCAGTATTGACCCACAGGATATTATGTCAGGTAATACTATGCTATATATACATGTTAATGTTACCTATTTATATGTTATATAGAATGTTGTCCCACTTGATAGATTACTGACTGATTATATATTTATACATCTGCTAGACAGCGTGACAATATGGAGCTTTGTTTTGGCCCATAAGACACTGGAGCATCATCCATGGGGCCCATCATATACTGGAGTATTATAAATGGGGGACATCAGACACTGGAGCAGCATTTCCGGGTCCCATTATACACTGGAACATTAATAATGGGGCCCAATATATATGGAGCTTTGTTTTGGCCCATAAGACACTGGAGCAGCATCCATGGGGCCCATCATATACTGGAGTATTGTAAATGGGGGACATCAGACACTGGAGCAGCATTTCCGGGGCCCATTATACAGTGGTACATTAATAATGGGGCCCAATATATATGGAGCTTTGTTTTGGCCCATAAGACACTGGAGCATCATCCATGTGGCCCATCATGTATTGGAGCATTCTAAATGTGGCAGATCAGACACTGGATCAGCATTTACGTGGCCCATTACACACTGGAACATTAATAATTGGGCCCATTATATACGGAGCTTTCTTTTGGCCCATAACACACTGGAGCATCATCCATGGGGCCCATCATGTACTGGAGTATTGTAAATGGGGGACATCAGACACAGGAGCAGCATTTCCTGGGGCCCATTACACACTGGAACATTAATAATGGGGCCCATTATATATGGAGCTTTCTTTTGGCCCATAAGACACTGGAGCAGCATCCATGGGGCCCATCATATATCGGAGTATTGTAAATGGGGGACATCAGACACTGGAGCAGCATTTCCGGGGCCCATTATACAGTGGTACATTAATAATGGGGCCCAATATATATGGAGCTTTCTTTTGGCCCATAAGACACTGTAGCAGCATCCATGGGGCCCATCATACAGGAGTATTGTAAATAGGGGAAATCAGACACTGGAGCAGCATTTCCGCTCATTATACAGTGGTACATTAATAATGGGGCCCATTATATATGGAGCTTTCTTTTGGCCCATAAGACACTGGAGCATCATCCATGGGGCCCATCATATATGGAGTATTGTAAATAGGGGACATCAGACACTGGAGCAGCATTTCCAGGGGCCCATTATACACTGGTACATTAATAATGGGGCCCATTATACATGGAGCTTTGTTTTGGTGCTGCTGCACTGCTCCTGGGACGTGGTCTCTCACTGTGACGATTCATCAGAAGTTAAAAGGTACTTCTTGATAAAGGCTGGATATGCCGAAACGTTGATGAAATTATTATGTACCTGGATACACCTATGTGAATTATTTTGGATGAATCGTATCATTTTTTTTAATGAATCTTATCATATGGATATATACTTGGATGAACTATCTCATTTTCACCTGTGTGTGATTTTCATCTTTTGAATAAAGAGTGACTTTTTTTGCAACAATTCTTAGTGTGCTGGAGTTTATTATATTTTATCACTATTTTTCTCCTGAGCACCGACAATCTAGTGAGCACCCCCTTCTATATTTATAGACACTGGAGCATCATCCATGGGGCCCATCATATACTGGAGTATTGTAAATGGGGGACATCAGCCCATTATATGGAGCTTTGTTTTGGCCCATAAGACACTGGAGCATCATCCATGGGGCTCATCATATACTGGAGTATTGTAAATGGGGGACATCAGACACTGGAGCAGCATTTCGGGGGCCCATTATACACTGGTACAATAATAATGGGGCCTATTATATATAGAGCTTTCTTTTGGCCCATAAGACACTGGAGCATCATCCATGGGGCCCATTATATACTGGAATATTGTATATGGGGGACATCAGACACTGGAGCATTATCCATGGGGCCCATCATGTATTGGAGCATTCTAAATGGGGCAGATCAGACGCTGGAGCAGCAATTACGTGGCGCATTACACACTGGAACATTAATAATTGGGCCCATTATATATGGAGCTTTCTTTAGGTCCATAAGACACTGGAGCATCATCCATGGGGCCCATCATGTATGGAGCATTATAAATGGGGCAGATCAGACACTGGAGCAGCATTTACGTGGCCCATTACACACTGGTACATTAATAATGGGGCCCAATATATATGGAGCTTTGTTTTGGCCCATGAGACACTGCATCAGCATCCATGGGGCCCATCATATACTGGCGTATTTTAAATGGGTGACATCAGACACTGGAGCAGCATTTCCAGGGGCCCATTATACACTGGTACATTAATAATGGGGCCCATTATAATGGAGCTTTGTTTTGGCCCATAAGACACTGGAGCATCATCCATGGGGCCCATCATATACTGGAGTATTTCAAATGGGGGACATCAGACACTGGAGCAGCATTTCCAGGGACCCATTACACGCTGGAACATTAATAATTGGGCCCATTATATATGGAGCTTTCTTTAGGCCCATAAGACACTGGAGAATCATCCATGGGGCCCATCATATATTGGAGCATTATAAATGGGGCAGATCAGACACTGGAGCAGCATTTACGTGGCCCATTACACACTGGAACATTAATAATGGGGCCCATTATATATGGAGCTTTCTTTTGGCCCATAACACACTTGAGCATCATCCACGGGGCTCATCATATACTGGAGTATTGTAAATGCCGGACATCAGACACAGGAGCAGCATTTCCGGGGCCCATTATACACTGGTACATTAATAATGGGGCCCATTATATATGGAGCATGATTTTGGCCCATCATACACTGGAGCATCATCCATGTGGCCCATCATATATTGGAGAATCATATGGGGTTCATTATTCATGGGGCATCATATAGGGTATGGAGCATCATATGGGTCCTATTCTGTATGGAGCATTATATGGAGCCCATTCTGTATGGAGCAATATATGGGCCTATCACATACTGTATGGAGCTTTATATGCGACTCATTATACTGTATGGAGCAATATGTGGGGCTCATTCTACTCTATGGGGACCGTCCTATACTTTATGGCACATTATATGGGGACTATCATATCCTGGAGCAGTATGTGGAGCTCATCAAATACTGTATGGAACATTATATGGGACCAGTTATGTATGGAGCAATATATGGGGCTCATTATTCTGTACGGCGCACTATGTGGTGGCCATAATACGGTATGGAGGAATATACTGTCCGGTTTTTGAGCTATTGTAGATTTTAACATAGATATCAGTCATGTCATGTAAGAAGTGAAGTATTTTTCATTGTACTATACCTATATTTCTGTGCCGTATCGGAGCATGATGAATTGTGGTATGTGTTAAAGGGTCCCACTGACACTCTTTGGCCCGGGGCCCACGAAAACCGGGAGCCATCCATACCCCCCCCACAAGTTGAGCCAAATAACCCCCATTTTTCAATGCGTAACCATTATTATAAAGTAAATTAATGTTGACAAGCTTAAGTAATAATGATTGATGTTGTTGCCATTCAAATGGGCACTGTAGGTGTGTTTACTGTCCTCCACTCCCTACCGACTTTTCTTCCCCATTGACTTGCATTGGGTTTCGTGCTTCGGTCGAACCACCGACTTTTCCCGATAGTCGGCCGATTTCGCTCGACCCGACTTTTGCAAAAGTCGGTTTTCATGAAACACGACTCGACCCGAAAAAAGTGAAAGTTGCTCATCTCTATTCCTCATATTTCTTGGAGAAGACAATGACGTCATATAGGTACAACAGAACTGTCTCGAAGTTCATGTGTCCAAGGCCGCACTCCATCAACCTCTGGAACGTTCCTGGCGCTCTGCAAAGCCCGAACGGCATGTAGTTGAATTCTGAGAGGCCCATTGGTGTTGCAAAGGTGGTCTTCTCTTTGCCTGTGCCACGGGAACCTGCCAATACCCACTAGTGAGATCTAAGGTAGAGAAATAGGTAGCGGTTCTCAGTGCAGCTAGAGATTCCTCTATCCTGGGTAACGGATAGGAGTCTTTGTGGGTAATGCTGTTAAGTTTTCTGTAGTCAACACACATCCTCATTGTACCATCTTTCTTTCTAACGAGGACTAGTGGAGCTGCCCAGGGACGACAACTGTCTCTGATCACCCCAGCCTCCTTCATCTCTTATAACATACTCTTGGCACATTGGTAGTGATTTGGAGGTACAGGTCTATACCTTTCTTTAATGGGCTGGTGATTTCCAGTGGGGATATGATGTTGGACCCCTTTTTGCCTACGCAAAGTCTAAAGGGTGTTTGCTGAATACCCGTTCAAACTCTTGGGCTACTCAGTAAACCCCATTCTTTTGGTATGGAAAGGTGAAGTCAGTGCCTACGTACAGCTGCTGACACCAATCCTCCAGCTGTTTTGCAGAGCCATTGTCCTCCGCCTGGTCGGACGAGACCAAGGGTTCTGCCGTCTGAACTGCGTTGTTATTGACAGTGAACAGCTTAGCAACGGTGGCATACCGAGGTAGTGTGGCCTCTTCATCCCCACAATTTATGATGGGTACTGGCACCCTCCCCTTGCGGACATCAACTACCCCTCTGGCTGTCAGGATAGTGGGCCTACTATCAGAGTACACTGGCTCTACCAGGGCTTGGTAATCTCTTCCTCTGAGGCCTATGGCTGCCCGACCCCAAATTAACATTTCACTTCTTGGAGGTATCTTGGGAGTATTGCAATGGGGAATGAATCACTCACTCTGACACTGCCAACTTCTCTGCCAGATAGCTCTACCTGCTGTCTTTGCATCAGGACCTTGATCTCCTTTTGCAGGACCCGTTGCTCACTGGAACCAGCAGTTTGGGCTACCTGTTGCAACAAAACAATAATCTCGGCAAGACAATTTTCTATCACATTAGTACCTAAGATCATCATTGGGTTACATTCTCGTCGATTAATGTCTACAATTATCATACCTTGGGCTTTTAATTCTACTCACCCCACCTTAACGGTCACCTCCTTATACCCCTTCTGCGGCAAAGGCTGACCATTGCTGGCAACTACTGTCAACTCATCATCTAGGCCGCGAGTAAGATCAGAGTCAGCCCAGTACCGTTTGTAAAGAATATATGGCATAGTCGTCACCTGAGAGCTGGTGTCCAGTAAAGCGTTTATTGGAATGCCGTCAATCACAACTAGGAGGATTGGTCTCCCTCCAACGTACTTGGCTCGCCAATTCTGTGGGCCTGGTCGTCCTACTCCTGGGGGTTGGCCCTATGCCCCAGGGGTCGCCAGTTTAAATAGCAGAATCTTGCGATGTACCCTGCTTTGCTGCAGCGGCGGCAAATGGGACATCCTTCCTGGTCGTAGAGATCATTGACTCTCCCTCTGGTGGGATCCATCCGTAGCCACGGGACATAATCTGGACTGGAGGCCAACTCTATCCTCTCCTTTGGGGGCACTTGCAAGGACTGCACAGTTTTGGCTAGTGTAGCCACACTTTTGGTCAGCTCCTGAACCTGCAGACGCAGCACTGCAGATGGATCATTATCCAGAGTCTGTGTGTCAGCCTCAGCGAGGCCCTGAGGGAAGGATGCTGCCTCCTGGTGGTAAGTAATTGCTGGACGCCTAGGGGGCGCTGGATGGCTGACATTTGGTTTGTGTAACGCCCGGATAGCCCTGTCTTTAAAGTCTGCAAAGCTCCGGTCAGGGTTGTGTAGGGCCATGATGCGCAGCTGTGACCTGTGGGTGCTGGAAAGAAGTCCCACAACAAACTGCTCCTTTAACAATCTGTCTCCATCCTGCATGCTGTCTGGGTCAATCTGCTTTATGGCCCGCAGTTCCTCCTGAGGGTTAAGATCATAGTCCCGTATACTGTCCTGCACCCTTTGTTTGCACCCAAAGAACCTTATTTTTATTTCTGCTGCAGTGCGGGTGTCAAAAGTGCTCTTTAGCTTAGCCAGCATTTGCTTAACAGTCTCTTTATCAGTGTCCTGCCAGGACTTTACTTCTCTTTGAGCTGCACCAGTTAACTGTCCAATGAGAATGTTTACTTTTTGACTTTCAGACAGGGGGTATACATCAAATAAACTGCACAGTCTCTCACTAAAATCGCTCAGGGTATATGGCTCCCCTGAGTATTGTGGTAGCCAGGCCGCTTCCGGAATATATGGCATTGATAGCGGCATTATAGGGACTGCAGCGGCGGTTACCAGATCTTGCTGCGCTCTAGGGGCTGTGGCTGCGCTGGCTGCTGGATTCTGCTGTGCTATGAGGGCTATGGCTGCACCTGCCTCTGCATCTTGCGGTGCTATGGGGTCTGCGGCTGCGTTCGCCTCTACATCCTCTCCTGCGTGAGACATTCTCTTCCCCCCTATTTAATCTTAGCCAGGGTCTGCGTTTCCACTGGCTTACCAGGCTGTTGCTCTGCTGGAGGATGAGCGGTGCACGCTGTGACTCCAGGCCTCAGCTCCCTGTGCTCTGCCAGCTGACCGCAGAGCGCGCGCAGCACTTAACTTTTTTGCGCGCTCTCCACCCACGACGGCACACCCCTTCTCCTGCACGCCTCGTGGCGCGGTAATGGCAAGCAATTGCACAACATCTTCAGCAAAGTCTCTGGCACAATAGACAGTTCAAAATAGGCACACAGGACCTGGTGACACCGGGCTTCGATATCCTGTTCGTGATGCCCAGTTGGATCGCCCGCCAGGGCAGTCGGATACTTGGTACCAGGCCGGTGTCTTAAAGGGATGTATCACGGCAGCAGTGACCTGGTCCGTGGCCCTGAGCATCCAATTAAAGGGGAATATTTACAGGGGATGATAGAGTTTGTAGTAAAGTGTTCGTGATGCCACCTGTGGTTTCTGGTCAGAGGTGACCAGAGCTGCAGTGCAGATCCTATGGGACTGATGGTGTGATACAGCAGCGTTGGTACAGCTCTCCACATGCAGAGCTATGTCTCAAGGCAGATATACTGTATAAGGTGGATGGTAAAAATGTAGTATTTAGCAAGGGATGTAGCAGTGCTGAGTGAGTGTTGCAGGAAGAACTTGAGAGGACACAGTTAGATGCAGTTTCCAAATCTTTACTCACAGTTTTGCAGGCTAAGTGTCCAGGGATCAGGTTACAGATTGTGCTGGAGTCGGTCAGCCTGAAAGCAATTTGGAATCTCCTCATTTCAGGTGGGATGTGAGGTCTACTTTCTAGCGCTATTCTCTGAGGTACTTGCTGCTGCAAGCTCTGTTCAAGTTCCCCTCTCTCTCTGTGACTTAAGTAGAACTTCACTCTCATAACAGGCAGCTGTAGCCCACTTCAGGAATTGCTCCACTATGGAGTCTCCGGCTCACATGTGCTGCTGTGTAGTCGAGTCTTAATTGGGGCAGAGAACCTGCTGTCTTCTGCCCTCCGGATTCTACTGCTGGGGCTTTAGTTTACCCTCTCAGCCTCGGACTCCGGGGTCCGGTTTCTGGTGCTCAGATCTGGGGGTGAGCTCTGTTATAGCTCCTGTTTCCCCAGCTTGTCTCTGCATGTCTTTCCTCTTCTCCTCTCAGCCACTAACTCCTCCCCAGCCAGAATGTTCCAGAGAAAGCACCCCTGAAATCAGGTGTTAGAGCTCCTCCTTCTGGTCTGGAGTAGGAAAGATGTTGTATGCTGTGTGTTACCTGTTAAAGGCATCCTTCCTTGCTTTCAGGTATGACATCACTGGAGGGAGGCAAGGTCACTTTTAGAGTTGAGCGAAACAGGTCGTTCAGATTCATAAGTCGCTGACTTTCACCAAAGTCGGGTTTCGCCGAGCGAAACCCGAACATAGAGTGAAGTCGGCCATGCGGTAAGCAAAATATGCACCAAAGTCGGATATCCCAGAATGCTTGCAGGTGCCTTTTTTTCAGCCAATGAGCAAGAATGTACACTGTGGGCAACGAGATGACATGGGCAGCGTCCACCACCATCTTAGAGAAGGGCATTGCAGTGATTGGCTTGCTTTGGGGGGCGTCATAGTGTCTATAAAAGCCCTGAGCGCCGACCTCCATTTTACTTCTGCCGATCTTAATAGTAGGGAGAGGTTGCTTGCCGTTTATCAGTAGGGAGAGAGTTAGGGCTGGAAAGAGAAGTTCTAATGTAATTGTGCTGATAGCAATTGTGCTGTACAGTTAGTGTGCAGTGACAGGGAGGATTTTCTTATGTGCAGCAGCGCTGGTTATTAGGCTGCCTGATAGCTGTATTGCTGTGTGTACACTACTGTGCAGACTGCTTTTTACACAGCACTAATACTTTTATTCTTTTTTCTGCAATACTTACCGACGATTCATTTTTTCCCACACCGTATAGAGCTGTACACTCCCCACACACTACAGTGTACTGGCTGGTATCACGGCAAATACATGCTGACTATCTGTGTGCGACTCCGGAAATATATACGGAGATTTAAATTTTCCCCTACAGCTGTATGCTTCTCATACAGTACCGTTTTTCTCTCTTTTATATTATGGTCAAATCCATACTGAGTGAGCGTCTGAGTGTGCCTCCGGAAATATATACGGAGATTTAAATTTTCCCCTATGCTGTATACAGCTGTACGCTTCTGATACAGTACCGTTTTTCTGCTTTTTATATTACGGTCAAATCATACTGAGTGAGCGTCTGTGTGTGACTCCGGAAATATATACGGAGATTTAAATTTTCCCCTATGCTGTATACAGCTGTACGCTTCTGATACAGTACCGTTTTCTGCTTTTTATATTACGGTCAAATATACTGAGTGAGCGTCTGTGTGTACTCCGAAATATATACGAGATTTAAATTTTCCCTACACTGTATACAGCGTACGCTTCTGAGACAGTACCATTTTCTGCTTTTGTATTCCGATCAAATCCAAACTAAGTGAGCGTCTGTGTGTGACTCCGGAAATATATACAGAGATGTAAATTTTCCTCTACGCTGTATACAGTTGTACGCTTCTGATACAGTACCGTTTTTCTGCTTTTTGTATTATGGTCAAATCCATACTGAGTGAGCGTCTGTGTGCGACTCCGGAAATATATACAGAGATGTAAATTTTCCTCTACGCTGTATACAGTTGTACGCTTCTGATACAGTACCGTTTTTCTGCTTTTTGTATTCCGGTCAAATCCAAACTAAGTGAGCGTCTGTGTGCGACTCTGGAAATATATATGGAGTGTGAGGACTAAATTAAGAAAGATCAAAACTGAATGCTCCATTTTGTGCTTGTAACTCCATCTTGTGGTTTATGAGATAAATTCTGTTACCTAGCAAGGCCATAGTTCCTGGCCGATATAAAGAAGTAGAGTAAAGGTCATGGGCTGTAATAAAACCAGACCGCTCCAGTTTGGACAAGATATAAGATACTCTGGAGAATAAGTATGCTATTGTTCGCTTCTATGGTCACGTGGAAATGACCATATATGTAGTTTCCAGTCTTCCTGTATTTTCATTGGTTAAATGTTGTAGGTGTGGTTTTATACTATTGCTTGAAGTACAAACCTACTAAATACTATAAAAGATGATGATGTAATACATGGGATAGGAATCTTGCTCGATTTTCCCAGACAGAAACACGTCTTCGTCTGGTTATTTATGTTGCTAGCAACATTCTGTGAATTAATTTGGAAATCACTAGGTCAACTGAGAAGGGTCACTTAGATTCTACCTCAACAGATGGCGCCAAATGTGGGGCCCCCATATAGGGACGCCTCTGCCCCCCCCGGAGGACAACAAGACAAAGGACCCTCGGACCGGACACAGACACTGGAAAATTGGGACTGATCACCCCCCACAACCACGGTAAGTTGGCAGTTATACTGTTCAGACTGACCATTTGGTGTGGTTTTCCTGTGTTTGTTGCTGGAAAGAGGATCTGAGGTTTGTCCCCGATGGTGGGATGATTCTGTAGTTCCGTTGGGGGCCCAGTGTTCGAACCGTACCTCATAAGGGACGGACACCCCGGATTGACCAGTGATTGTAACTGTCTTTTTAGTCAAAATATCCTGAAAACCTGATCACTGTTAGAATCGGGCATGATGAAATGATCGAAGATGGGAAGGGTACCAGAAATATATTTATATTTTTAAATATATATAACCAGAGGTGTCCGGAGGGATAGTCCAAGACGCCCTCCTCCTTTCACTGAGTATCGTGTTGTGGGGCCATCCCTGTGGGGGATAGATAGGCCCAGTGCGAAAGACTATACGGCCGCTCTAGGACTGGGCACAATTTAAGAAAGGATATTTAACTTTAAAGGAGTATCATGTTTTCCGTGGAAGAAAGAAGAAAAAGAAGAATCTGAATTTGTGTAATGGATTGGATACTGTCTGTCTTACGGTTCAAAGAAAAAAAAAATCTGTGAAAAATGTAGAGGAATTCTTGAGGGCGGGAGGATAAAGCCTACGCTATGGAACGAAGGTGTTAGAAAGAATAAAGGCAGGTTGATATGGAGGTAGAAAACAGAAAGTGAATTCTGATTGTTTGTGTTATGGTTATAATGAAAAAAAGGAAAGCTGTCTATTACTATAACAGAGATTGGATGTCTTGTGGAAGGAACTGAAAAAGTGACTGAAAGTACCAGAAAGACAAATAATTAAAAATGATGATTTGGAATAAGGGGTTTCTCTGCTAGATAATAAGATCTTTTCCCAGGTGGATTTGTGATGTATGCGGGGTTACTAATCCTCAGTGGAGAGAGACCTGTTACAGTTGTGGAGCTAGGAGACCCGGAGTTGTAGTCCCAACTTTTCCCTTGGTAAACGCTGATGGCACTTATTATTAACCACCGCCAGCACCAGTCCCTGCTATCCACCCCCTCCTACTTTATTCACCCGGTCAGTCTTATGGTAGTATTTAAAGATCTGGAATTCTCATATAATAAAGCCCACTCACGTTTTTTTTTGTGGCAGCTTTGATGTCCCGAATTGAAGGAGGCGATAATGTCAGTTAGACCTGATGTCGAGAATTCCACTCTGGACAATGTATTAAAAGTACAAAAGAAAAGAAGAATTCAGCTTGCTCTGTATCAGCAAAAAAAAAAAAGCCAGGAGCAATTCTAGCCCCCACCTCTGCAAGCAGGCAGCTGCAGCTGGTTCCTTATCAGTGGCCTTGACAGTAAACTCCAGCTACAGCCCCACCTTCAACTTAACCCCTGTGTACCGGCTGGTACAAGAACTATGGACAGTTAATGCAGTTACTGATCTGGAAACTCCAGTGATGTCTAATATATATACTCTTTTGTTCCAGATATCTCAGGATTCTGCTTGGTTCACAGTTATCGATTTTGCCAATGTGTTTTTTTTAGTATTCTATTACACCAAGATTGTCAATTTCTGTTTGTATTTATTTATCAGGGAGGACAATTGATGTGGACAGTTCTGCCACAAAGGGCCCAAAACAGTCCCAACTAGTTTGTAAAAAAATATGGGCGAGTGTCTTTTACCCTGGCAATTGGACCACCCCCATGTCACGCTGCTTCAGTATGTGGATGATTTTTGTTGTGTGTATGGACGGAGCAGGAAGCCATGTTGCTATTGTTAGTCTTCGCAAGTATCTCACAGATCTGAACTGTCGGTTTCGGCCTTGAAACTTCAGTTCTGTCTTGGTCAAGTGATATTTTTGGGTCACTGTCTCCTTCAGGGTGTCAGATACCTCACAGAAGAAAGAAAAATAGCTGTCAGCTCCCTTCCTTTCCCAAAAGATGAAACTGAACTCCAGCGTTTTCTTGGACATGAAACGCATATTTTTGCCCCGCATGATATTGCAGCAATACTAACACTCCAACAGCCAAGACATTTGATTGCACAACGATATTTACGGCTGCAGTGTTCACTCCTTTTGCCTGACTATATCAAATTGCATCGCTGTACTACAATCAACCCCGCTACTTTACTGCCGGTCCCCAAGAAAGATCGCAGTGATGAGGATTATCTCCAATATGATTGTTCCCAACTTCTGACTGAAGAAACAGCTTGTAAGGTTCTTTGTCTCTGTTGACATGTTCCTTGAAACTCAGTTTTCCGTCGGCCATTTTGCTTTCTGTCTTTCTGCAGCTCTTGCCCTCAGTTAATATGGAGTTTCCAGTTTTCATGTTCCCGCCCTGATTCTTCCCTCTTGCTTCTTAAGCAGCCTCAGCTGAACAATCAGTGCTCCTGAATCAAGCCTCAGTCAGTCTGTGACCTGACTCCTGGAAGCCTTGGACTTGTACTCCAGCTATTCCCTACTGAGGAACCTTGGAACACTTTTGGACTCTGGAAACCTGCTGTTTGGTGAATCCATGTTTGCAGAGGAATTACGGTACAGAGAAGAGATCCTGAACCTGCTTTGGAGATTTATTGTAGTGCTTGAAGTTACTCTGGCCTGCTGTGTCTCCTGTCGCTGTTCCTGCAAACTGTGTGAACTTTTCAGCATGCTTGTATGAAGTAATACAAGTCATTTCATTTCAACCTATGTCTCCTGTGTTTTCCTCACACCCAAGCACAAGACGCTATAGGAACTGTACACTATACATGACAAGATTCAGGAGCCAATGTTTAGTGTCTGCTGAGTCTGGGAAAGCCGTGTCTGCTGTGACTGTGGATATCAGATGTCCGTTTAATACCTTATGTGATGACAGTGGTTGTGACTTCTCACAACTATTCCAGGTGAGCGCATTCCCTTAAAATTTTACTCTGGAGTGTTACCACAGGTAAACACTATTGTTTTTTTTTTTTCCTTTCCTCTTCTCCTTCCAGCACCTCTGCCTTAAAAGATCTGGAAGATGGAGGCCCGCATAAAGGAACTTTGCGGAGTGACTGATACAATCCTTTCAGATGTACAGACTTTAAAAACCCGTTTTGCAAGCCTACAGGACCTCACTAATCATAATTTGCAAGTGTTTGGACAGACTACCCAGGAATTGCGAGCCAGGATTGAGGCTCTAGAGGAACGAGCCCAGGCTCCTGCCATAACCCCAAGTTCTGGGATCCCCAAATTACCTCCTTTTCGTTTTGGCGGTGAACGTGAGAAATTCAGGGGATTTATTAATCAATGCAATTTATTTTTCTCTGCACATGCTTCACAATTTCCCACTGAACGATCCAAAATGCTTACTATAATCATGTTGCTTACCAATAAGGCTTTGATGTGGGCAAACCCTCTGATTGAGACTGAGGATGATTGTTTGAATCACCTTGATGCTTTTATTTCAGCCATGGGCAGGTGTTTGATGACCCCAATCGAGGTGCAACAGCTGAAGCAGCCATGTTAACTTTGCGCCAAGGTAAGCGTTCAGTAGCCGAATATGCCCTGGATTTCAGGAGATGGGCTCTTGATACCACTTGGGACACTACCGCTAAAAAATCTATTTTTCGGAAAGGGTTGTCTCCACTGATTAAGGATGAACTTGCTCGTGCCGACCCTCCCACTGCGTTAGGTGACTTTATTAACTATTGTATCCGTATTGATGCTCGTCTGACTGAACGCAGACAAGAGAGATGGTTCGAAAATAATCGCACTAACCTTTTACTACCTCCCTCCTCAGCTAAGGAACCTTTGAGTAGGATCACAAGGGAACCAGAACCTGAACCCATGCAGGTGGACTCTTTACAAAGACGGGTTAGTGATGCACGCAAAGAACATCGTATAAAGGAAAATCTATGTTTCTACTGTGGTAAGTCAGGGCACTTCATTATAAACTGCCCCAGCCGTTCTCGTAAGACTACTGCAGCAGTCATTCACTGTGAGTGTTGCGAGAGGAGCTCTGTCATGTCCGAGCCTCAGGCTCCAGAGAGATCTGCTGCAAGAGATCTTGATTTCTCGGACTTAAACTCTGTTAGTTCTGGGGACGATGACGGTATAAACGCTGCAATTTTTCAAGTTTCCTCAGCGGTGTCCCAGCTGAGTTGTAAAAGAAACAATTCTCATTGCTTCCTTTCCATCAAACTCTGGGTTGACTCAGTCTGGGTGTCTAGCTCTGCTATGATCGACTCAGGAGCAAGTGGAAATTTTATGGATATCTCCTTTGCTCTGAAACAGGGGATACGTTCAGTGAAGAAGGCTACTCCAGTACAGATGGAGACTGTGGATGGCTCTCTACTGACTTCTGGACCAATGGATCAAGAAACAGAGCCTTTGAGGGTCCTTATGGGTAAAGATCATCAGGAGAAAATGTCTTTTTTGCTTATCTCTTCTCCCCACTTTCCCATCATTCTAGGGCTACCATGGCTGCAGGCGCAGAATCCTACGATTAACTGGGAGACCAAGGAATTACACTTTCCGGAGAAACAGATGAGTCAAGGAGTTTCAGCTTGCTCTGTTCCTAAAGGAACCATGTCAGTCCCTGAACTACCAGCTGTATACCAGGACTATGACGATTTATGTGACAAGAAGAACGCTGATCAGCTTCCTCCTCACCGTCCATATGATTGTCCAATTGAATTATTACCCGGAGCCGAGATACCTTTTGGTAAGATCTACCCCTAGCGGGGCCCGAGCTAAAAGCTTTGAAGGATTATATAGACGAAAATTTAGCCAAGGGCTTCATACGCCCCTCTTCATCTCCCGCAGGTGCACCCATCTTCTTTGTGAAGAAGAAAGATGGATCTCTGAGACCCTGCATAGACTATAGGGAACTCAATAAGGTTACTATTAGAAACCGTTATCCATTGCCTTTAATCCCTGAGTTGTTGGAGAGAGTGCGGCATGCCAAAATTTTCTCTAAACTGGATCTCCGTGGGGCCTATAACTTGGTCCGTATCAGACCTGGGGATGAATGGAAGACTGCTTTCAGGTCACGCTATGGACACTTTGAATATCTAGTTATGCCTTTTGGTCTGAGTACCGCCCAGCCACTTTCCAACACTTCGTGAATGATATCTTCAGGGATCTCCTAGATACATTTGTGGTGATTTATCTGGATGATATTCTAATTTTTTCTAACTCCACAGAGGAACATTATGGACATGTGAGAATGGTCTTAGAACGCCTAAGACAAAACCATCTCTACATCAAACTTGAAAAATGTGAATTCCATAGGACCGAAATTCAATTTCTGGGGTATGTACTATCTACGCAAGGGATTAGTATGGATGGAAGCAAGACCCAAGCCATCAAGGATTGGCCAATTCCTAGAAATGTGAAGGAGGTGCAGCGTTTCATCGGGTTTGCCAACTTCTATAGACGTTTCATTAAGAATTTTTCTGAGGTAGTGTCACCTATCACCCAACTTACCCGGAAACAGTCTAGGTTCTCCTGGACCCCGCAAGCTCAGGAAGCATTTTCCTGTTTAAAGGATAAATTTACCACCGCACCTATCTTAGTACATCCCAACCCCGAGCTTGCCTTCATAATAGAGGTGGATGCTTCAGACTGTGCCGTTGGAGCTATACTCTCTCAGAGAACAGGTGAGAAGAATGTCTTGCATCCCTGTGCCTTCTTTTCCCAGCAGTTGTCTTCGGCTGAGAGGAACTACGATGTGGGCAATAGAGAATTGTTGGCCATTATTGCCGCCTTCAAGGAATGGAGACACCTTCTTCAGGAGCTGCACAGCAAATAGTCGTCCTGACAGACCATCGTAACCTTGAATTTATCAGGTCGGCTAAGTGCCTGACTCCTCGCCAGGCTCGCTGGAATCTTTTCCTAAACCAATTTAATTTTGTCATTTCTTATAGACCAGGATCGCGCAATGGAAAGGCTGATGCACTCTCTAGGATTCATTCAGCAGAGACACGTCCACTTACTCCTCCTAAGACTATTCTTCCTGACTCTAGATTCCTGGGAGTGATTCATAATCAAGACCTACTTAAGGACATCAAGGAAGCATACCATGCGGATTCTTTGTTGGCTCAACCCCAAGGGACGTAAGTCTTGTCTTTAAGAATGGTGTGTGGATTCAGGGACAACGTCTGTATATACCTGAAACAGTCAGATTGAGAGTATTGCAACTCATCCACGATTCCAAGATAGCCGGGCATAGGGGAATTCTAAAGACACAAGAATTTCTTTCTCGTTTCTTTTGGTGGCCCACTTACAGGAAAGATGTCTTAAACTATGTCACTTCATGTGAAGTCTGTGCAAGATGCAAAACACCTCGCTCCTCACCAACTGGTCTGTTGCAACCTCTTCCCACCCCGTCCCGCCCGTGGGGATCCATTTCTATGGACTTCATTGTGGAGTTACCAACCTCTCAAGGGAAGAACACCATTCTAGTGGTGGTTGACCGTCTAACAAAGGCAGCTCATTTTATCCTTGTGTCGGCTTACCCACTGCAAAACAGACATCAGACTTGATGATTAAGAATGTGTTTCGCTTACATGGAGTACCGGATGAGGTCATTTCGGATCGAGGGGTGCAATTCACTTCAAGGTTTTGGCAAAATTTCTGTGCAGCATTGGACATTAAAGTAAACCTTTCTTCTGCTTTTCATCCCCAGACTAATGGACAGACAGAACGAACCAATCAGACCCTGGAGCAGTATCTCCGCTGTTTTATCTGCCACCTACAGGATGATTGGGTGGATCTACTTCCACTGGCTGAGTTCTCTTATAACAACTCTCAGAGCGCCTCCACTAAGCAGTCTCCTTTTTACTCCAATCTAGGTTATCATCCTAACATTCTTCCTCGATTTCCCATAGATACGCCCTTGCCGGCAGTGGCTGAAAGAATCACTTCTTTACAAAAGAATATGGATCTTCTAAAGGAAAATCTAGAATTGGCTCAGGAAAGGTACAAGAAAGCAGCAGATAAATTTCGTAAACCTGCACCAGCTTTCAAGGTAGGAGATTTGGTCTGGCTGTCAACCAGAAATCTTAAATTAAAGATTCCATCGTCTAAATTGGGACATAAGTACATTGGACCTTATAAGATCAATAAGATTATAAGTGCTGTTGCTTGTCGTCTTCAACTACCCAGAACTATGAGAATCCACCCTGTCTTTCATGTATCCCTACTAAAGGCTGCAACACCCAATACGTTTCCTGGACGTTCTTCTCCTTGCCCTGACCCAGTGCTGGTCGATGGTCAGGAAGAATTTATGGTGGAAAGGATTCTAGATTCCAGGTTGTACAGAAATCAGTTGCAATATTTGATTAAATGGCAGGGCTACCCAGTGGAGGACAACTCATGGGAACCAGTCAATAATGTAAATGCTCCTCGCCTGCTCCGCCAGTTTCATCAGAGGTACCCTGACAAGCCTGGTCTGAGGTCATCCGGAGGTTGTCCCTAAGGGGGGAGTAATGTAAGGTTCTTTGTCTCTGTTGACATGTTCCTTAAAACTCAGTTTTCCGTCGGCCATTTTGCTTTCTGTCTTTCATGTTCCCGCCCTGATTCTTCCCTCTTGCTTCTTAAGCAGCCTCAGCTGAACAATCAGTGCTCCTGAATCAAGCCTCAGTCAGTCTGTGACCTGACTCCTGGAAGCCTTGGACTTGTACTCCAGCTATTCCCTACTGAGGAACCTTGGAACACTTTTGGACTCTGGAAACCTGCTGTTTGGTGAATCCATGTTTGCAGAGGAATTACGGTACAGAGAAGAGATCCTGAACCTGCTTTGGAGATTTATTGTAGTGCTTGAAGTTACTCTGGCCTGCTGTGTCTCCTGTCGCTGTTCCTGCAAACTGTGTGAACTTTTCAGCATGCTTGTATGAAGTAATACAAGTCATTTCATTTCAACCTATGTCTCCTGTGTTTTCCTCGCACCCAAGCACAAGACGCTATAGGAACTGTACACTATACATGACACAGCTACTTCGCCAAATGTCAGTGAGAATCCACTTTCAAATCCCGATCTGGTGTTATACACGGATGGTTCAAGATATGCTGATGAGTTTGGAAGATTCCACACGGGATATGCTGTTACCACAGAGGACACTGTAGTGCACGCAGCTGCGCTCCCGCCATCACAGTCAACACAAGAAGCAGAACTTCAGGCTCTGTCTACTGCATGTATTTTGGCCAAAGACAGACGGACTAATATATACACGGACTCACGATATGCATTTGGTATTGCTCACGATTTTGGAGCTCTATAAGCCAATCGAGGGTTTATTACTACTGCTGGAACTCCAGTGAAAAATGCTGAAGCTGTTAAAACCCTCATGGATTCGATCAAATTGCCTACTCAGGTGGCCATTATTAAAGTCAAGACACACGGTCCTAGGAACAGAACACAGACTATTGGCAACGTATTTGCGGATATGCAAGCAAAGGCCGCTGCTCTTCTGCCCGTTGAACTAACCATACCAACTATGGTGACCACACACTCTCAGCGTAAACAGTTGCAAGAGATCCTGACTCTACAAGAACCTGATGATCTATGACAGACTGAGGTTTTCTGTCGGACCCCGCGAGACCGCTTAATGACGATGCAGAGAATGTCTCCAAAAGAAGAGGTGAAGCAGTGGAAGGTTGATGGAGCACGTATGGACAATGGTCTCTGGGAAAAGGACTAACTTGCGTGTTTCCCTAAGCGGATGTACCCTGCTATTGCCATATGGGCACATGGACCTATATATCAAGAAAAGAAGCATTCCCCGTTACCAACATGACTGCAAAGACTACAGTGAAGAAACTGGTGATGAAAGTCATCTGCAGATATGGAGTTCCAGAAGTCGTTGAAAGTGACCAAGGTCCGGCTTTTTCTCCTCATGTGTATCAGGAGGTTCTGACAATGTTTGGATCCACTATAGCCCTCCATACTCCATACTATCCACAATCCAGGGGGAAAGTTGAGAGGTTGAATGACACACTGAAGGGACAAGTGACCAAAATGATGCAGGAGACTACTGCTCCATGGCCAGAGCTCCTACCCATTGTACTATACCACATTTGTACTATCCCTATTGCAAAACATGGCCTGTCCCCATATGAGATATTGTTTGGTGCTAGGACCCCAGTTGCAAATTTCCAGTCTCAGTAGTTATTAGAAGAAACTGACATACTGTTCAACATGTTATTCAGTTTAGTAAAAATCTTGCTAACACCTATGCTCTAGTTTCTTTTTCTCTTCCAGATTCAGCAGAAACCGATATTTGTTAGTTTGAAGTCTGATGATTTTGTGGTTGTGAAAAGGCATGTCAGAAAATATGGACTAAAACCCTTGTATGACTGTCCCTATTAAGTTCTCCTCATTACCCCTATGTCAGTGAAACTGGAAGGAAGACCGACTTGGATCCACGTATCGCACTGCAAGCTGGTTAAACAAGCCAATAGTAAATAAAGGGGACATAATGTTTTGGTTTTTCGTATTTTCCATATTATTGGTAACCATATGGGATAGCCTAAATTCCCCAATGTCCTTGAATAATAAGTTTATATAATATTATTAAAAAGTACTGAGAGATTTGTTGAATAATTCCCAGTCTCTGGCAGATATTTTCTTTTTAATCCAGCCAATTGGTTTAAGGGAATTGGGAGTTGGATAGCTGGAATCTTTCAAAGTTTGTTACACATCGCTGCCCTTATTCTTGTTATGTATGTAATACTAAAACTTGTTTTTTTTAGGTGTATTTCTGTATGTATTAGGAAATTCTGTACTTGGACAGCTAATGATACCAAAAGGCGTTGTTACCCCTGCTCTTCTCTACATCGATTTTAAGAAGTTATCTGATAAAGATGTTGAAGCCAAGCGCATGGCTACCTTCAAAAGATCACCACCGTTATCAAAAATTGTTATTTGTAAATTGTAGTATACAGGGGGTATGGGTACGCCGCAACAGCCATGTCTGGTAACATGGCATCAGATATGTGAAGACCAGTACCCCTCGAGCTTATAGCTTGGGATAGTACCTCTGATGCTGGACATAAGTTAACAAAATTTATCTAGGGGGGAATGTGAAGAACTAAATTAAGAAAGATCAAAACTGAATGCTCCATTTTGTGCTTGTAACTCCATCTTTTGGTTTATGAGATAAATTCTGTTACCTAGCAAGGCCATAGTTCCTGGCCGATATAAAGAAGTAGAGTAAAGGTCATGGGCTGTAATAAAACCAGACCTCTCAGTTTGGACAAGATATAAGATACTCTGGAGAATAAGTATGCTATTGTTCGCTTCTATGGTCACGTGGATCTGACCATATATGTAGTTTCCAGTCTTCCTGTATTTTCATTGGTTAAATGTTGTAGGTGTCGTTTTATACTATTGCTTGAAGTACAAACCTACTAAATACTATAAAAGATGATGATGTAATACATGGGATAGGAATCTTGCTTGATTTTCCCAGACAGAAACATGTCTTCGTCTGGTTATTTATATTGCTAGCAACGTTCTGTGAATTAATTTGGAAATCACTAGGTCAACCTTGAAGGGTCACTTAGATCCTACCTCAACAGGAGATTTAAATATTCCTCTACGATGTATACAGTTGTACGCTTCTGAGACACTACCGTTTTTCTGCTTTTTGTATTATGGTCAAATCCATACTGAGTGAGCGTCTGTGTGTGACTCCGGAAATATATACAGAGATTTAAATTTTCCCCTACACTGTATACAGCTGTACGCTTCTGATACAGTACCATATATCTGCTGGTATTTTGGGTACATTTTCCCAAACATGAGGAAGTATGGTGGATGAGGCCACGGACGTGGGCGTGGGGGGCCAGCTGGTACTGATTGGTGGTGGTGTGCATCTGCTGGTAGTGCCAAAAGCACAATAGCACCTAAGGCAGGAGGTGTTGAGCCTGCGTCATCGTCTGGCTCCAGAAGGCCTGGAAGGCTCCCTTTTCTGGGAGTAGGTAAACCGCTTTTAAAGCCGGAGCATCAGGAACAGGTTTTGGCTCACATTGCCGAAACAGCCTCCAGCTCTATCATCTCCTCTTCTGAAGTTTCAAAAACTGCAAGCAATGAGTCGTCAGTGCAGGCTCCTGCTCAGGAACAACACCTTTCCTTGTGTCTTTCACTCCCACCAAAAGTGAAGGATGCGGCAGGCCACACTTCAAAATACTCCCTGGAGCTCTTTTCACATACCATGGCTGGGTTATAAAGTCAAATCCTGAATTCCCCAGTCCAAGATAAATATGACATGGAGTGCACTGATGCACAGCCACTGCTATATGATTCTGCTGGTACAATCACCCAGAGCACTACATTGCCCTCGCAGTCTACTGAGCCAGAATCTGACCCTGCTGAAACTCAGGTGCCCCTTCCTGCATACTATACCACCTTACACGGTGACACAGAGGAAGGTGCAGATGAAATTGAAGAGGAGGTGATGGATGACCCAGTTGTTGACCCAGATTGGCATCCATTGGGGGAAGAGGGTGCCGCTGGCAATAGCTCAGAAGAGGAGCAGGCATCGACATCGCAGCTGCGGTTATCTGGCAGGCCAGTAGCTTTCCAAAAATGTGTTAAAAAAAACAAAAAGAGTTGCAGGACAGCTTGGCCAAACGGTCAAATTAGCACAGTGTGTAAGCCCTGAAAAGTTTTCCCATAGTAGGAAGAGTGCAGTGTGGCACTTTTTTGACCAAAATCCTATTGATGAGGCAAAGGTTATCTGTAAGAAATGCGGAAGGACCTTTAGCCGAGGGAAAAATCTCCAAAATTTGAATACCAGTTGCATGCTTAGACATTTAAACACCATGCATTTGCAAGCGTGGACGGACTACAAAACCTCAGGAAGCACACGTGCACCTGCTCCGACTGAAGGTAGCCAGCAACGCTACATCTCTTCCCCCACTGTAAGCCCACCGGTTAGCACACCACCAGCAAGAAGTGTTGAGGTGTCGTCGCAAGGCCTAAGCAGTCAGGGAATCCCAATGTTTTTCCAATGATAGACTGCATCTAGGCCATCACCACCATCACCAACCCCCTCACAGTCCGCCATGTCCACCGCTAGTTTCACCATATGCAGCTCTCAAGTCCAGCTCACTGTAGCAGAGACTCTGAGTAGGACAAGAAAGTGCTCATCCTCTCATCCGCGTACACTGGCTTTGAACACCTACATTGCCAAACTGATCTAATTAGAGATGATGCTCTTCTATTTGGTTGAAAGCGCAGAATTCCGAGAGCTCATGGCCTAAGCTGTCCCACACTATAACCTACCCAGTCGGCACTTCTTTGCTAGTAAAGCCATCCCTGCCCTCCACCTGCATGTGAAAGATTGCATTGTCCATGCACTCAAACAATCAGTGAGTGGAAAGGTGCACCTCACAACAGATGCATGGGCCAGTAGGCATGGCCAGGGCCGTTACGTGTCCATCACTGCACACTGGGTTAATGTGGTGCATGTGGGACAGTGCTGCCTAGCCCACGGTATAGGCAACAGTTGGCTGTAGGCGTTCGACCCTCCTCCTCCTTCAGAAGCGAAAGCTCGTCGACAGAGCGCAGTCGCACGAGCACTCCAGCCGCAGCTGCCAGTGTTGCACACGAGGTATCACACTATCAAACAGCTAGTGGTAAGCGTCAGCAGGCTGTTTTAAAGATGATGTCTTTGGGCGACAACAGACACACCGCGGAGGTACTGGCCGACTACTTGCAGCGAGAAACTCAGTCATGGCTGGGCAGTCTACATCTTGAGTCAGGCACAGTAGTCAGTGATAACGGCCGTAATTTTGTGGCGGCCATAGCCCTGGCAAAACTCAGACACATACCTTGCCTGGCTCACACCTTGAACCTGATGGTGCAGTGCTTCATAAATAAATATCCGGAGTTACCAGCCCTGCTCCATAAGGTGCGAAGACTGTGCTCGCACATTCGTTGCTCGCCCGTAGACTCCAGTCATATGCAGAGGCTGCAGCGATCGCTCCACCTCCCCAAGCACCGCCTAATCATAGACGTTGCAACAAGGTGGAACTCCACCATGCACATGGTTGAGAGGCTGTGCGAACAGAGGCAGGTTGTAATGCATTTGTGGGAGGATACATGGGCAGGCAGTTTGAGGGCAGACATCAAGTTGTCGGGTGTGCAGTGGTCAAAGCTGAAAGATCTCTGTAAAGTCCTTCAGTGTTTTGAGGAATGCACACGGCTGGTAAGCGCAGACGACGCCATCATAAGCATGAGCATCCCACTTATGCGTCTGCTCATGCAAACTTTGATGCAAGTTAAGGATCAGGCGTCTGCAGTGGAGGAGGAAGAGGAGGAGGAGGGAAACCTTGATGACAGTCAGCCATTGTCTGCTCCGAGAACTGTCCTGGATGAGGTGGAGGACGAAGAAGAGGAGTAGGAGGATGAGGGGATTGATTATTTTGGGGAGGAGGATGCTTCTCAGGGGGCAAGAGAAAATGTTGGCTTGCCAAGGTCAGGTACAGGGTTTGTGTGTGACTGGAGGGATGTGGATTTGGCAGAAAGTGCTCCTCCACCCACCACTGGCAGTGCATCATTGACACCTGGAACATTGGCCCACATGTGTGATTATATCTTGTGGATCCTAAAAAGGGACCCCCGCATTGCGAAAATTATGAAGGATGTCGACTACTGGTTGGCCAGCATCCTCGATCCACGCTATAAAGGCAAATTACAGAACATCATGCGACAGGAGAACCTAGAGCTAATATTGGCGAACAAACAAGCAACTCTGGAAAACCGTTTGTTAGAGGCATTCCCAGCACACAGCAGCAGTGCAGGTTCTACCACGAGCCGTACTGGGCAACATGGAAGAGGT
>JARQOD010011284.1:0-24005 GCA_033576555.1 Oophaga sylvatica
ACCAGGTCCCTACTTTACCCATAAATGCAGGCATTACTGACAGAGGTGCATATTCACCCAGAAATTCAGATATCAGCCTAATAGAGGTATGTTCACATTAGGTTAGGGACCCAACAGAATTGAGACCACCTTGACGATGGTTGTTGGGCTTTAAAATGTTTGGCCAAATGTTTATACTAAGCGTCTCAAATTGTTCCTTATATTCCAAAGCCATATTGCTATTCAAAATTTCATATATTCTATGTTGTCATGCTTTAGTATGCTTGAGTGCAGCCTTTTTTTGGATGTTTTACATGAGGGTAGCTCCCTTTGGTTTGCACCTAGTTCACATTAGTCTGGAAGTGCCAGTCAGGTTTTTTGTCTTTTGAATGTTAGCTTGCTGACCGAGCACTCCGCCCCCACCAGGTGGTGATTTTAATTACATCAGGTCCCTACTTTACCCATAAATGCAGGCATTACTGACAGAGGTGCATATTCACCCAGAAATTCAGATATCAGCCTAATAGAGGTATGTTCACATTAGGTTAGGGACCCAACAGAATTGAGACCACCTTGACGATGGTTGTTGGGCTTTAAAATGTTTGGCCAAATGTTTATACTAAGCGTCTCAAATTGTTCCTTATATTCCAAAGCCATATTGCTATTCAAAATTTCATATATTCTATGTTGTCATGCTTTAGTATGCTTGAGTGCAGCCTTTTTTTGGATGTTTTACATGAGGGTAGCTCCCTTTGGTTTGCACCTAGTTCACATTAGTCTGGAAGTGCCAGTCAGGTTTTTTGTCTTTTGAATGTTAGCTTGCTGACCGAGCACTCCGCCCCCACCAGGTGGTGATTTTAATTACACCAGGTCCCTACTTTACCCATAAATGCAGGCATTACTGACAGAGGTGCATATTCACCCAGAAATTCAGATATCAGCCTAATAGAGGTATGTTCACATTAGGTTAGGGACCCAACAGAATTGAGACCACCTTGACGATGGTTGTTGGGCTTTAAAATGTTTGGCCAAATGTTTATACTAAGCGTCTCAAATTGTTCCTTATATTCCAAAGCCATATTGCTATTCAAAATTTCATATATTCTATGTTGTCATGCTTTAGTATGCTTGAGTGCAGCCTTTTTTTGGATGTTTTACATGAGGGTAGCTCCCTTTGGTTTGCACCTAGTTCACATTAGTCTGGAAGTGCCAGTCAGGTTTTTTGTCTTTTGAATGTTAGCTTGCTGACCGAGCACTCCGCCCCCACCAGGTGGTGATTTTAATTACACCAGGTCCCTACTTTACCCATAAATGCAGGCATTACTGACAGAGGTGCATATTCACCCAGAAATTCAGATATCAGCCTAATAGAGGTATGTTCACATTAGGTTAGGGACCCAACAGAATTGAGACCACCTTGACGATGGTTGTTGGGCTTTAAAATGTTTGGCCAAATGTTTATACTAAGCGTCTCAAATTGTTCCTTATATTCCAAAGCCATATTGCTATTCAAAATTTCATATATTCTATGTTGTCATGCTTTAGTATGCTTGAGTGCAGCCTTTTTTTGGATGTTTTACATGAGGGTAGCTCCCTTTGGTTTGCACCTAGTTCACATTAGTCTGGAAGTGCCAGTCAGGTTTTTTGTCTTTTGAATGTTAGCTTGCTGACCGAGCACTCCGCCCCCACCAGGTGGTGATTTTAATTACACCAGGTCCCTACTTTACCCATAAATGCAGGCATTACTGACAGAGGTGCATATTCACCCAGAAATTCAGATATCAGCCTAATAGAGGTATGTTCACATTAGGTTAGGGACCCAACAGAATTGAGACCACCTTGACGATGGTTGTTGGGCTTTAAAATGTTTGGCCAAATGTTTATACTAAGCGTCTCAAATTGTTCCTTATATTCCAAAGCCATATTGCTATTCAAAATTTCATATATTCTATGTTGTCATGCTTTAGTATGCTTGAGTGCAGCCTTTTTTTGGATGTTTTACATGAGGGTAGCTCCCTTTGGTTTGCACCTAGTTCACATTAGTCTGGAAGTGCCAGTCAGGTTTTTTGTCTTTTGAATGTTAGCTTGCTGACCGAGCACTCCGCCCCCACCAGGTGGTGATTTTAATTACACCAGGTCCCTACTTTACCCATAAATGCAGGCATTACTGACAGAGGTGCATATTCACCCAGAAATTCAGATATCAGCCTAATAGAGGTATGTTCACATTAGGTTAGGGACCCAACAGAATTGAGACCACCTTGACGATGGTTGTTGGGCTTTAAAATGTTTGGCCAAATGTTTATACTAAGCGTCTCAAATTGTTCCTTATATTCCAAAGCCATATTGCTATTCAAAATTTCATATATTCTATGTTGTCATGCTTTAGTATGCTTGAGTGCAGCCTTTTTTTGGATGTCATCTGTGACTAATCAGGCGGTGCAGGGTCAAAGGATCAGCTGACATTATCCACCAATAATGGCTTGCCATGTCACGGACATGCTCAGTGCAGGCATTTCTGGACTTAGGCTTACCACAGCCTTTTACTGTTCTGAAACCTAGGTTTAAAGCAACTATTAACAAAGCCCTTGGAGACAGCTTGTACTCTCTTCTACTGGCTAGGCATTGAGATCGATGGCAAAGCTAAGCAGCATCTACCCCAGCTGAAACCTGAATTGGGGACCACTGATGCCTCAGATCCAGGCTCAAATCCAGCCGAAGCCTAACATAATGCCACTGCTTATCTTTGAAAGGGACAGGTTTCATATGACTACATTTTTTATCTCAGAACTCTCTTTAAAAAAAAGTCCCAAGCTGGGGAACACCTAACTCTTTAAAGTAAAAATTCAGGAGTTTAGTTGCTCTGCAGAACAGTTGCCTGCATTCTCCCTCTGGTCACCCAACTGCCTCTTCCTACCTTTTTCGGTGCTGCCAATCCCTTTCCCACTGCACTGCCAGCATCACTCTGCATTCCAACCTCCCACGTTGGGCCCGTGACTCCGCCACCTCGTCTTCCACTGCTGTACACTGGTCATTATTGTTGAGCGATACTTTCCGATATTGGGAAATATCGGATCGGATTGGATCGGACCTATACTCAAAAAGTATTGGATATCGCCGATTCCGATACCGGAAACCAATGCAAGACAATGGGACAGAAATATCGGAATTAAAATAAACCCTTTCTTTCGTTGTAGGTTAATTGTACATGAAGGAAAACAACTAAGAATAATGTAGAATGTATTGGGGGAGGTGGAGGAGACATTAAAGGCATAGAGGTTTAGCCCAATCAAATGGAAAAGCAGGAATAATTTTTTTTTTTAAGACGTTCGGAGTTACAAATAAATTGATTATGTTGTTAACCTTTTTTCTATTTTGGCACATATGTATGTTTCACTACTTCCATGCTCTTCACCTTCTTTTTTACTTCTCCCACACTTTCTCCTTCATTATCCTCAGCAGCAGCAGCATCTTTTTCATCAACTTCTTCACCTTATTTATCTTCTTCTTCTTCACCTTCTTCCTCTTATTCTTTTTTTTACATTCTTCATATTCTTCTTCTTCAACTATTATTCTTCTTCATATTCTACTTCATCTTCTTCCTATTCATCTTCTTCATCATATTCTTATTTGTGACAGGCATTCCTGTAGTTGTTATCTTTAAAAGTTTGAAGATTACACCTTCCGTTCTTGCTGTCACAAAAGATTTCCAACAGGATTTGTCCGCGTTCAGTTTGGCCTGCAGCAGCAGGCATTTTCCAGGGGCACCATGAGGAGGAACGGACTCACCCCTATACACTGCTTAGTCTTCTTCTGCTTATAATTTAGAGCATATCTTTTGCTCTGATTTTTTGTCTTATGCTTAATGTTCTTCTTTTTTTTTTGTTCTTCTGCTTTTTGTTCTTTGCTTCTTGGTCTTCTGTCTCTTGTTCTGTATCTTGGTGGTTGTCTTCATGTTCTTTGTCCTCTTGGTCATCTTCTTCTGGGTAATCTTTTTGGTCTTCTTTGGGGGGGTGTTCAGGCTCGTCGTCTTCATGGTCGTCGTCCTTGGGGTCGTCGTCTTCTTCGGGGTGGTCTTCAGGGTCGTCATCTCAGGGTCGTCGTCAGGGAGATCCAGAGTGATTACCAAAAACCATTTAAAAAATCTTCAACTTGGAAATGTTGCAGAAGGTACAAGAAATCTGAGTAACTGCCGAGAACCAGCTGACTGTCCTGGAACCCGGATGGGTAGTAGAAGGAACAAGAGCCAATGGCACTACCGAGGACCAGCTGACGGTACTGGGACACGGTTACTAAGCAGGAGGTACCTGTGCTAGAAAGCACTACCAAGGACCAGCAGACGTTGCTGGAACTCGGATACCGAGATGGAGGCACTTAGGCCAAAGGCACCGCCGAGAACCAGCTGACAGTACTGGAACCCGGATGGGTAGCATAAAGTACAAGAGCCAATGGAACTAATGAGGACCAGCTGACTGTGCTGGAACCCGGAGGGGCAGCAGAAGGAACAGAGCCAATGGCAGTACCGAGGACCAGTTGACGGTACTGGAACACGGTTACTAAGCAGGAGGTACCTGTGCTAGAAAGCACTACCAAGGACCAGCAGACGTTGCTGGAACTTGGATATCGAGATGGAGGCACCTAGGCAAAAGGCACTGCCGAGAACCAGCTGACGGTACTGGAACCCACATGGGTATCAGAAGGTACCCATGAAAAATAAAGTTGCAAGGCCGCGAGCCGGCCGCAGTTACCGAATCCCACAGTCCTACAGGGGGTGCTTGTCCTATTGGCACTACAGAAACAGCCTTTAGTTCCATATCCGGCAGCCCACATAGGAAGCACCTAAACTGCAGGCACCATAGAGTCGGCAAACCCGACCGCAACACGACAGGACACCGTATTGGAGGCAAAGTGACGTTGACACTGCCCGGAAACAGCTGGCGTGCTGTAACCTGGCTGGGCAGGAAGGAGTACCTGTGCCAAAGACACTTCTGAGCAGCAACTGGCGATGTTGGAGCCCAGGAATGAGAGTAGAAACAGAGTGGAGGCAGAGGCCTAATTATAACAAGTTTAAAATCTGTACTTGTGTGAGTTATGGACAGAGCAGGAGACATTGCCGGCTAAACAGCTGGGGATCAGCTGACTTTACTGAACCCCAATAACACAGGAGCATATGTTGACTGTGCAGACGGCACTTCTGAGCAGCAACTGGTAGTGTTGGATCCCAGGGATGAGAGTAGAAACAGTGTGGAGACAGAGGCCTAATTGGAACAAGTTTAAAATCTATACTTGTGTGAGTTATTGACAGAGCAGGGGACATTGCCGGCTACACAGCTGGGGATCAGCTGACTTTACTGAACCCCAATAACGCAGGAGCATATGTTGACTGTGCAGATGGCATTTCCGAGGAGCAACTGGCATTGTTGGAGCCCAGGGATGAGAGTAGAAACAGAGTGGAGGCTGAGGCCTAATTGGAACAAGTTTAAAATCTGTACTTGTGTGAGTTATGGACAGAGCAGGAGAAATTGCCGGATACACAGCTGGGGATCAGCTGACATTACTGAACCCCAATAGCACAGGAGCATATGTTGACTGTGCAGACGGCACTTCCAAGCAGCAATGGCAGTGTTGGAGCCCAGGGATGAGAGTAGAAACAGAGTGGAGGCAGAGGCCTAATTGGAACAAGTCTAAAATCTGTACTTGTGTGAGTTATGGACAGAGCAGGAGACATTGCAGGCTACACAGCTGGGGATCAGCTGACTTTACTGAACCCCAATAACACAGGAGCATATGTTGACTGTGCAGATGGCACTTCCGAGCAGCAACTGGCAGTGTTGGAGCCCAGGGATGAGAGTAGAAACAGAGTGGAGGCAGAGGCCTAATTGGAACAAGTTTAAAATCTGTACTTGTGTGAGTGTGGACAGAGCAGGAAAACTTGCAGGATACACAGCTTGAGATCAGCTGACATTACTGAACCCCAATAACACAGGAGCATATGTTGACTGTGCAGACGGCACTTCCGAGCAGCAACTGGCAGTGTTGGAGCCCAGGGATGAGAGTAGAAACAGGTGGAGGCAGAGGCTAATTGGAACAAGTTTAAATCTGTACTTGTGTGAGTTATGGACGAGCAGGAGACATTGCCGGCTACACAGCAGGGAATCAGCAGGCGTTACTGAACTCCACTATACAGGAGCTAGTGTTTTTCTCTGCATACAGCACTTCTGAGCAGCAAACTGGCGGTGTTGGAGCCCAGGGTCAGTCAGGGTGTAGGCTGAGGTCTAATGTGAGCAAGTTTCAAATCTGATGTGTTTTGAAATTGGATGGAGCAGGTAGATTGCCGGACATACAGCAGGGGAGCAGCTGGCGTTACTGAACCCCACTAGCACAGGAGCTAGTGTTTTTCTCTGTGCATACAGCACTTCTGAGCAGCATCTGGCGGTGTTGCAACCCAGAGTCAGTCAGGGTGTAGGCTGAGGCCTAATGTGAGCAAGTTTCAAATCTGATGTGTTTTGAAATTGGATGGAGCAGGACAGATTGCCGGACACACAGCAGGGGAGCAGCTGGCGTTACTGAACCCCACTAACACAGGAGCTTGTGTTTTTCTCTGTGGAGATGGCACTTCTGAGCAGCAACTGGCATTGTTGGAGCCCAGGGATTACAGTTCAGGTGGTAGAAACATGAACACAACAGGAGACATTCATACTGTTGCCAACCAATTATTTAATCTGAAACCGGACAGGCAAATTCAGGCGAGATCCAGACCTTGTTCATTTTCAGAAAAGTAAGCCGGTCAACATTATCGGAGGATAGTCGCATGCGACGGTCTGTTAGTACACCACCTGCAGCACTAAAGACGCGCTCCGATAATACACTAGCAGCAGGGCAAGCCAGCACCTCCAATGCATACTGGCTAAGCTCTGGCCTTTTATCCAGCTTAGAGACCGAAAACTTGAAGGGGGAAGAGCCATCTGGGAGTACACTGAGAGGGCAAGACATGTAGTCTGTCACCATCTGACTGAAAGGTTGCCTCCTGCTGACTGGAGCCGTCTGTGATGGTGTAGACATTTGTGGCGGGGACACAAAACTTTGCCACATTTGGGCCATACAGGTCTTGCCTTGTGCAGAGGCACTGCTTCTGCTCCCTCTTGGTGCAGAGCTTCCTCCACTGCCTCGACGCACAGAGCTGCTTTGTAAAGCACTTGCAGCACTGCTATCGGGTGGAATGGAGAACATGATGGAATGCACCAGTGTGTCTTGGTACTCCCGCATTTTACGCTCCCGGTTCAACGGTGTTATGAGGCTTTGTAAGTTGTCCCGGTGGCGAGGATCTAGGAGGGTGTACACCCAATAATCAGACGTGGTGAGAATGTGGGCGATGCGGCGGTCGTTTCTCAGGCACTGCAGCATGAAATCAACCATGTGCTGCAGACTCCCAACTGGCCAAGAAACGCTGTCCCCTGCAAGAGGCGTCATCTCTGCCTGCTCTGCATCACCCCACCCTCGCTCTACATACTGACTACTAGAGCATTGTGTACCTCCCTCCTCTGGAGAGATGTCTTCCTCCTCCATTGACTCCTCCTCATGCTCCTCTCACAGTGTCCACTGCCTAGGCCTTTGTGAGGAAGCACGTTGCGCAGACTGTCCAGAAGCAGATGGCATTTGTGACTCCTCATCCTCCACCTCTTCCAAAACCTCATCCCTTAGTGCTTGCAGTGTTTTTTGAAACAGGCAGATAAGGTGGACAGTCATGCTGACTAGTGCATCATCTGCACTCGCCATCCGCGTGGAATCATCGAACGCACGCAAAACGTGGCAGATGTCCTTCATAGAGGCCCACTCCGTGGTGGTGAAGTGTGAATGGCGCGCAGTGCGACTTGTTTGAGCCTGATGCAGCTGGTACTCCATTACTGCTGCCTGCTGCTCACACAGCCGCTCCAACATATGTAACGTGGAATTCCACCTGGTGGGTAGGTCACATATGATGCGATGTTCCGGAAGGTGGAATCGACATTGCAGAGCTGCAATGCACGATCTGGCCATGCTGGAACGCCGCAAGTGAGCGCACTCTATGCGGACCTTGTGCAGCAGTGCATCAAGATCCGGATAGTCCCTCAAAAAACTCTGCACGACCAAATTGAGCACATGTGCCAGACATTGTATGTGAGTGAGGTTGAAAAGAAACCAAAGAATATGGTGTGGTAAAGCACCCCTACAGTGAAGATAAAACAACGAAAAATGCGGACAGCAAGGAAATATAAACCAATAAGAATATTTATTGATGGCACAACAAAATACAATACAAACTATAAATATTTTAATGTTTAAAAATTGAATAAAATGAAAGACCCAATCTATATGTGCTGGAAAAAACAAATAATGAAATGCTCAAAATATATATAACCAGATAAGTGTGCACAAATAAATGTGCACAGAAAAATGTGCACAACCAGCCCAATGACCTCTATGGGAGCTATAGCAAACTTATATACGAATGTGCAGCATGAATCAAAAATTTATTTATATTCCAAATAATGTGCAACAAGGTGCAAACAAAATAAACTGTGTACACAAATCACATAGTGCAAATAAATGTGATAAAAAAGAAAAGGCTGTGAAAGCCAGAAATAATAAGATTGCTAACCCCAATTAGGGTATATAGTGATGGGCATGGACTGCAAAATTTACCTGGGAGCTAAAAGCCAGCACAAAGGGGTCTCAACCACGCGCCCCGACGCGCGTTTCGGTATATAACCTTCATCAGGGGGATAGTATTAACCAGGAATGGTGGGCTATATATAGTGGACCGCGATCAGGTTCTGGGCATTAAGGGCGCATGCGCTTCCGTCATGAACCGGAAGCTCCGCTGCATCAGGCGTCACGTGATCAAGTGATGCCGGGTCAAACCCGACATGTTGATGACGTATAGACGCCGTCGCCACGGACGACCCGCTCATCATGGCGCGCATGCGCACTACCCAGACCCGATGGCAACATGAAGTAAACAGGAATCTAATCATGTGATGACGCTCTAACTATACATAAAAGAAGTGCTTATAATAAGACCAAAATAGTAATATGATGATAACTAATAGATATGAATCATTATAACATAATAAATCTTCATATAATTATTATGTGACATATATAAAGAAAAATATACATAGTGTATAATAACATGGTATACATATTAGATAAAACAGTGAAAATGCAATGTGCTACGGAAAGTTAAATTGATCATCATATACATATAAAACAGTGAAAGTGCAATGTGCTACAGAAAATTAATTGATATTAACAGCATTTATGCATAATATAACCATATATATACATAAAAGAATATATTAGTGTAATATAATAATAACCAATAATGAATAATAAATAATAACAAATTACAAAAATAATAATGAATATATACATATAAAAAATATATATGTAAAAAATTATAAGACACGAACATGAAAAATATAAAATAAAAAAAGTGCAATTGTCGTAAGACGTCTTCAGAATACTTCATGTAGAAGGGATATATCTAATTTCACAAATCCATGGTAACTAAAATGCATAAAAGAAAAACATTAAAATATTTATTTATAAAAAAGATATAAAAGAAAGACTCTCATTAAGACCATTCGGGGACACCGTATTAAGGGTCCATATCCATTTAGTTTCCAATTGGGCAAGGCGTTTGCTGACGTTTCCTCCCCTGATATTGCCAGGTAATTTATCAATCCCCAAGACCTTCAACAATGTTGAGTCACAATTATGATACATTTTGAAATGTCTGGGGATGGTTTTTAGGGAAGAAACATCCTCAATATCCTTAGCTGCCCGGATGCCCAGCACATGTTCTCTCGTTCTGACCTTCAACTGTCTAGTAGTGAGTCCAACATAAATCAGTGCACAAGGGCACGTTGCATAGTAAATCACAGAGGATGATGTACATGTAATACTATGTTTAATGTTGAACTCACGAGACTGGTCAGAATTATGAAAACTGTGTCCTCTTATCACGTTGGGACATGCCACGCACGAACCACACGGTCTGCACCCATGATTTGGCCTGACTGGTGCAATAAAATTAGTTGTAGTTTTGATGTCATAATGGCTTTTAACCAATTTATCACTCAAATTCAGTGATCTTTTAAATGTAATTTGCGGTCTGTCTCCTATGAATTTAGATATGATCGGATCAGTCTTCAAAATTTGCCAGTGTTTATTCAAGCATAGTCTGACCCGATCACTCTGACCATTGAATTGAGTGATAAAACTAACTACATCAGATTGTGTTGATGTTTGATTAGTATATAAAGCATTATGCCGACTAGTGTGCCTTGCCCTATTGAACGCCCTTTTGATTGATCTATGGCTGTAACCACTTTCCAAAAACCTAGTCTTCATTATCTCAGCCTGTTTAAAGAAATCACTGTCATTGGAGCATATGCGTCGCAATCTTAAAAATTGTCCTATCGGAATGGAATTAATTAAGGACCTAGGATGTGATGATGACGCATGAACTAACGCATTGACTGCTGTATTTTTCCTGAAAAGATCTGTCTGAAGACAGTCATCAGAGTCTTTTGTAATAGACACATCCAAAAAGTCTATAGTGTGAGTATGTTGATTGAAGGTAAAGTGCATGTTAATGTTATTGGAATTTAACCTGCTGATAAAGACAGACAATGCTTCAGCAGTATCTTGCCATATTAAAAAAACATCGTCAATATAACGAGTCCATAAATTAACGTGCTCGATACCTTCAAAGTCACCAGAAAAGAACAGGTCCCTCTCCCAAAGTCCAAGAAACAGATTGGCGTACGATGGAGCAAAGGACGCTCCCATCGCTGTTCCCTGGACTTGAAGGAAGAAGGACCCGCCAAATATGAAAAAGTTTTTGGATAAGGCAAACTCAAGTAAATTAATAAAAAACATAATAAAATCACGTGAAAATGTAGAATGTTGTAGAAAATACATAACAGCAGCCAATCCGTCAGTGTGCCTAATATTCGTATACAGTGATTCCACATCACATGTGACCAAGATGGCATCATGGTCAACATGTAACCCATCAATCTTTTTTAAAAAATCATTTGTATCCTTAGTATATGAAGGAAGCGCTGTCACAAGAGGTTGCAATATTGTGTCAATATATTTATTGACATTTTCCAAATAATTATTGCAACCAGAAATAATTGGCCTACCAGGAGGGTTACTTTGGTTTTTATGTATTTTAGGTAGCAAATAAAGGGTGGGAATGGTGGGCTCACTGACCTGTAAAGCCAAAAAGAGATCATTAGTGATTGTGCCATCATCCCTTGCTTCACGTAAAAATTCTTTTAGTTGTGTTTGGAATTTAGATAAGGGATTGAATGTTAGTTTTTTATAGCAATTGTAAGATTTTCAGGGGATATAGCTCTGGGATCGCCGTCCGGGTAGACGGAGTGGCACGGAAACAGTTCATTCACAGCAGTACTGGTGCAACTGGCCGCAACCAGTTTTATTTAAAGTCAAAAGCAACCAAGACATAAAACAAATCATAAACAGAAGACCTGGGCTTGTCTAGCCACTTACTACACTTAGATAGATTTCCCTATCTATCCGGGTCCCGACTCTAACAGCCGGGGCCAAAACAACACATATGTTCAGCATTTACCAGCATTTACCAGCATTTACCAGCATGGAGGTCAGGGCTGCCACTAGGAATTTTGGGGCCCCATACTGGCAAAATTTATGGGGCCCCCCTTTAAGCTCCACCCCAAGTTCCGCCTCCACCCTAGCTCCTCCTCCACCACGCGAACTATCCAAAATCCCTCTGCCTTTTCTTGGAAAAACTCCACTTCTGCACCACGCCCTCACCAATGACACATTAACATCAAATCACATGCATAGCCATCAGCTTTTGTTTTGACCAAAAGATTTTTTTAAGCCACCACCACGACAAGGTAATATGGGTGAAATGGTGTGCACTCAAGTCTAGTGTATAGGAGGTGCTGGTGAATTGGTCCTAAGCGGCACTAACAAATATAGGAAGAGCAAAATTCACCACACACTACAATTGATTACTATGCAGAAAAATATTTTTATTTGAAAAATTATCCAATCCAAAAGAAGAAAGTGCCAGTGCCGTAATAATAATATGTACAATATACAGATACCCAACGTTTCGACCCTCCCGGATCTTAATCATAGGGTACTAGAGAAAAATAGAAGAAACATAGTGTGAGGCAATTATATAGTGATTACATATACATATATAACATATATACAGATATGGGCTGGATCATATATAATTGATTGCGAAAAATGTCATGTAGATAATAATCCAGAAAGTAGAATATATCGTTAAAGTACATATGGAGCCTCATTATACAATCTCAACATGGAGATATATAGAGTAACGATTTATATAATCATAGTAGAACAAAAGCACAATGATATAAGAAACAAAGAAGTAGCGCATTTCTACCTTGTAAAATTAGTACAACAGAGATATGGCACATAGTAGAGGCAATAAATTCCTTGTAAATTCCCTTATAGCAGAGCCAGATGCTGCAGATAATATCAAAATGATTAAATATAGGGAAACAGGGGTCACCATCATTGAAATGTCAGAGATTACCTGCTGTGTACAAAGAGCAGGAGTTAAATGTATCCAGAATAGGGTAAAGTCTGTCCTGAGCGGCGTCCTGATAGCCTGTACAGGGCAAATGGAACACAAATTATAGCCCATTACAGTGGCAGATGGAGTGGACTATTTACATGAAAACATACCTTTGGAGGTGGATGAAATGAAAATATAGGCGGCGCACCTGCGCCCTGCTGTGTACAGAAAGTAGGGTTAAATGTGCCCTGGATGGGGTTAAAACATGTCCTGGATGGCGTCCACAGAGCCTACATGGGGTAAATGTGGCATAAGTTGCAGCCCAGAGTGATGGCAGATGGGGTGAACCGCTTTGAATCAAGACATACCTTAAGAAGCGAATGTACAGGTTTACAGGCGGCGCTCCTGCGCCCTGCCTTGTCTGCTGGGTGACCAGGTGTATGGGAAGGGAGCAAATGGGGGTTTAAATGCGGCGCCGTGTAAAGCCGGACTGGAAGTGCGTCATCCGGACCGGAAGTGACACGGCGCCACATGCAGGCCTCTAGTCTCCTCCCCCTAGATTTTGTCTCCTATACAGATTAGTGTCTCTCATAGTCCTACTTATATTTGCCTTTTCCCACCGAAAAGATGGCGGCTGCTACCGCTATCGCGCATGCGCGATTACATCAGATCATGTTGCGCCGTGTCACTTCCTGTCCGGATGACGCACTTCTGGTCCGGCGGTACACGGCATACAAAATACCTCCCATATAATGCTCCATAAAGGTTAATAATGGCCCCATAAGATGCTCCATAGAATAATATGGCCCATATGCTGCTCCATAAAAGTTATGCCCCCATAAGATGCTCCATATATTTTATGTCCCATATGATGCCCCATAGATTTTATACCCCCATATGATGCCCCTTAGATTTTATACCCCCATATGATGCTCCATAGATTTTATGCCCTATATGATGCTCCATAGATTATGCCGCCATATGATGCTCCATAGATAATGCCGCCATATGATGCTCCATAGATGTATATTCCCCCATATGATGCTCCATAAATTTTCTGCCCCATATGAAGCTCCATAGATTATGCCGCCATATGATGCTCCATAGATGTATATTCCCCCATATGATGCTCCATAGATTTTATGCCCCCATATGAAGCTCCATAGATTATGCCGTCATATGATGCTCCATAGATTATGCCGCCATATGATGCTCCATAGATTATGCCGCCATATAATGCCCCATAGATTATGCTGCCATATGATGCCCCATAGATTATGCTGCCATATGATGCCCCATAGATTATGCCGCCATATGATGCTCCAAAGATTATGCCGCCATATGATGCCCCATAGATTATGCCGCCATATGATGCTCCAAAGATTATGCCCCATATGATGCCCCATAGATTATGCCGCCATATGATGCTCCAAAGATTATGCCCCATATGATGCTCCAAAGATTATGCCGCCATATGATGCCCCATAGATTATGCCGCCATATGATGCTCCAAAGATTATGCCGCCATATGATGCCCCATAGATTATGCCGCCATATGATGCTCCCAAAGATTATGCCCCATATGATGCTCAAAAGATTATGCCGCCATATGATGCCCCATAGATTATGCTGCCATATGATGCTCCAAAGATTATGCCACCAAATGATGCTACAATAGATTATGCCGCCATATGATGCTCCAAAGATTATGCCGCCATATGATGCTCCAAAGATTATGCCGCCATATGATCCTCCAAAGATTATGCCGCCATATGATGCCCCATAGATTATGCCGCCATATGATGCTCCAAAGATTATGCCGCCATATGATGCTCCATAGATTTTATGCACCCATATGATGAGCAGGCGGGGGGGGGGGCCGCACGCAGCAATCCAACAGGGCCCCAGCCCAGGGCAGGCAGGAGGGGCCCGCAGCATCCAGCAACAGGGTCCCCAGGCCTCCTGTTGCTGGATGCTGCGCCTGCGGGCCCCCCCCGCCTGCCCTGGGGGGCCTTTTGGTGGATGCTGGGCCCCCCCTTCCTGCCCTGGGCCCTGTTGGTGGTGCGTGGTGGATGCTGGCGCTGTGGCTGTCCTGGCCGGGCCCCCCCTGCGACAGACTACTCACCTTGCTGAGCTCGCCTGCCGCCTGCACCCGGTCCGGTCCGCCGCTCCCAGCCACGTGGCAGTGTGTGTCTGGCACAACACACGGACGTGACACGCTGCTCGCTCTGCTCCAGAATGAGGAAGTGGAGCAGAGCAGCGTGTGACGTCACGGCTGGACCATGATGCATCAGGGCGGGCCGTAGCTTAAAGCTACAGTGCCTGCCCATTTAATTTGCCAGCCAGGAGAATAGGAGGTCAGGACTGGGGACAGTGGGGAATATAAAGCAGCGAAGTGCTGCGCCTGCTGCCAGACCGTGCTGCCAGCGTGCTCGGGCGGCGGGCCCCCCTAAAGCACCAGGCCCCATACATTAGTAAGGGCTGTAATGCCCTGATGGCGGCCCTGATGGAGGTTCACAGAGTCTCCTCCTTGTGTCTGAAGGCACCTTCAACGTCCAGACTTGAGAGAGCTCCCCTCCTATTCAGCAGCTATCTGCATGGATTCTCACAGAGACTACTCCTGTGTCCGGGGTACATCGAGCACCCAGACTGAGACAGCTCATACTCCTGGAGACACCTTCTGTGCCTGGACCCCTCCTGTGTCCAGACTAAGCGAGCTCCCCTCCTTTTCAGCAGCTATCCGCATGGATTCTCACAGAGACTACTCCTGTGTCCGGGGTACATCGAGCACCCAGACTGAGATAGCTCAAACTCCTGGAGACACCTTCTGTGCCTGGACCCCTCCTGTGTCCAGACTAAGCGAGCTCTCTGTCTGTATTCCCAGACAACTACTTCTGGTTTCCTAATTATCACCTGAGTGGCCACAGGTTTGAGCTGCAAACGTGTACTTGAATGGATGGTGTAATGACCTTTCTCTACCACTAGGTTTACAAAGCCATACATTTCCCTTATACCCGTCAGCAAAGTACCTAGGTGAAATGTACACCCCATTCAACACATATGCTTTCACTGTCTCACATATCCCCCCCCTCTTCTCCAGACCGGAGGGCTGGTCATCCAGACCGGAGGGCTGTTCAACAATCCTAAAGAGACAGTGAACTCCGGACCAGTCATAGTCATCATCAACTTCATCTTCACCTGAAGCCTGGCCATCATTAGCTTCCAAGGCCACTAGCATCCACACAGGATCCAGTCTCTGACCTTTCAGGCAGTCAGGCTTCACTCGGCCTCACCAGGCCTCACACAAACGGTGTCCCCCACACCAGGGGAACAGTAAACAGGCCTCATCTGTCTCTAATTAAGCAGGGTTTATATACCCTTACACACACCCACACACACACACACACAGGACCTGAGCTGATGTCATAGTCATGTGTTCAGACTTGTGTGTGTAAAAGGACCTGTGTGTTGTCACAGTCATGTGACTAGTCAGCTGGGGGAAGGATCATGGACAGTCAAAACACACACACTGAGCCATTAAAGGAATGCCAGCCAAGGGCTGCATTACATATTCCCCCCCTTTTTCAAACTAGTAGGGTTGAACACAAAATACATCCAATCACATCAACCCACAGTTCACACAGAGACCATGTACTTGTCCATTGCTCTGTTCAGCCCCCCGAAATATTAGTCAATGACATTCGCTCATTCCTTAGGGACCTACCGTCTGTCATTGTCACAGACTTCGTCCAGTCACATTTCTGGGTCGTAACCTTGTCAGGTCTCCCCTTCGCTCCCAGCGGTCAATCGTAACCTTGTCAGGTCTTGCCTGGATATCTAAGGTCCGGTTAGACTTCGTACTGTCCCGTACTCTATCGGGTCGTCTGTATGGGCCTCTCAAACCTGAGTTACTGGAGGTCTCGCTACCTCTAAACCCACGCCCACTACCCTCAGTAGACGGCTGCCATCTTCTGCTGCTCAGATGATGCTGTCTATCTACTCGCTGTCTAGCGAGATTCAATTGTTCTACCTCTCGCAGGTAGGTCACACGGTACGCCACCAGCATGCGCACATATTCCAGACTTTCTTCCGTTCCTATAGCGTAGAATGACACCATGCCGTCTTCATCTGGTATCCAGTCCCGACGATCACATGGACTGCTTACTTTCACCACACCAGACCTCTTCACCATCATCTGCATGGCTCGGCCATTTCTCCCAATTAGCTTTCTCACCAGAACATGAGGCACCCAGATGACCTTTTCCCGCAGACTGTGAGCATTTCTCATAAGCTTCAGTTGTCTAACGGCTTGTTCTGTCTTCAACCGGAGAAACCGCTTTGTGCGAATACATCGTAAGTGCATGTCACTTAGGATTGCCACCCTCTTCACTGTAACTTCGGTCGTGGACAAGACCACCAGCTGTTTAGCTCCTGAGGTCGAGTACACCTTACAGGCTCCCACGGCCTTCCTAAACGCTTCATGCACAGACTCACGGGTGCATTCTTCTCTCAAGTCCTCGGGTACATCTACGAGGCACTTGTACCGACACGTTTCGGTCTCACCAGTGGTTTCCAGACGATCAACCAGCTCAGGGTTCAGGGACAACTGACTTTCAGCTTCTTCCCCCTTTACGCTTCTTCTGAGCTGACTCACAGCTACAAATTCGTGAATTTCCGTCCTGACCACTTCCATTTCACATTTATCTTCCGTTACCACACTCTTAGCTCTCCTCAGGTCTATCTTCTCCTGGCCAAAGGGAGCGAGTGCAACGTGTTTGCCCTTTTCTTTCTCCAAGGAGGCCTTGTTCACCGAGTGACACTGTATCAGGCGACTTTTCAGCACGAGAACTTCTTCCTCTAGTTCCGCCATTCGCCTCTCAGCTGCCCGTCTCTGAAGCTTCTCTTGCGTCCACTGGGCTTGTAAGCACTCCTTGAGCTCCTTGATCTCGGCTCCGACATCCACCGAATCATCCGAACTCACATCACTCGAGGAAGTATCTGCTTTACACCTCCCATCTCCAGTGGCCAACTCCTGGCCCTGGTCTGTAGCTTCTCTGATGGACTCCTCCATCTTTTCCCGCTCAGCTTCCATCTGTCTGAGCTTTTCCTTAAGGCACATCTCCGCCTTCTGGAGAGTATCACAGGACATCTGTAGCTCCTTCACCTGAGCTTCCAGACCTAGGGTCTTTCTGCGCAGATCACCATTTTCATCACGGGTGTCTTGCAGAGTGGTCTCAACCACCTGGCGCATTTGCTCTGCATCCATCTTATCCTTTCTAGTTTTTCTTTGACCCTGAGGAGATCCACATAATCTCTCTTCATCTGTTGCAGTTCCCTACTGCGTTCACCACACTCCTTCTTGGAGTCACACAGCTCCTGGTTGAGCTGTTCGCGCAGTCGTTCTAGGATTTGTTCACTTCCAGAAACTCCATCCTGCAGCGCCTCCTTCTCACGCTTCAACTGCAAAACCTCTTCCTTGATTTTGCGGCGGTCCTCTTTAATGGCGTGGAACATCTCTTTCCACAGTGTAACTTCCTCGTTGCTTCCTTTTAGATCTCGCTGGTCTGAGGACACGTCCTCCAGGTTTTCACATAATTGCAGCATGTCACTCTGATACTGCAGCCGAATAGGTTCCAGCTCTTGGCCATGACTGGCCCCCTCCTCTTCTACCTCTAAAGGAGAATCCACACTTGAAGCATAGGCAGACAGTACTACATTCTCTTCATTTTCATTTTCAGCGAGTACTACCGGAACAACCTTTTTGTGGCCCTTGCGCCGTCGACGACGAGAGGAGGACTCTCTTCCCTCGTCTAGCCTCTCCTGACTGAACTCACTTTTTACTTTCATAGTGTCCCAGTCAGCTACGGGGTCTGTGTCACTCCCCATGGTGTTGTGGACTAACAGGTCACCTCCCACTTTGACGTCACCCCCTTCTACTGGAGCTAACCCCGTTATCAACGGTCACATTGTCATTTTTAGGAGGTACCAACCCACCACCAGTAACAATTTTCAGTTTTCCACACTCTACACTCTTGTGAAAATCCGCCCCTTTTTTAGACTCCGCCCCCTTTTTAACAACCACACCGGCAGGGTAATTTTTACACAAAAAATCAGCAGTAGTCTTAGGACTCAGTTCACAACATCTCTTATCACCTCCCCGGGCACTCTGTGACAACACTGGCACCCCCGGAGAGTCCATAGAATGGTCCACTGCCGCCATTCTATACGGTGCCCACAGCTCCCGCACCATGTCCAGTTGCATGTCCAGTAGACATTTCTCAAATATGCGGTCCGACTCGTCAGACCCATTCGTTACTCCGTTCCCAGCCATCGCGGAGCACTGTTCACACCAGAACTTCACCGCTTTCCCTTGAAAAAATCTTCGTGGCCCCGCCGAGCCACAGCAAAACTGGATTTGAGTGCGACGACAAACTTCGTAACCCCCACCGAGTCACAGCCAGATGCCTTCGTGACCCCACTGAGTCACACCAAGATGCTTGTATCCACACTCGTCGTCCATGCTGTCAGACTTCTCTGTCTCAACAACGGCAGTCTTCACTCAAGACATACACACTCCACAGTCTTTTCCACAGAAAATTCAGCTTTGCTGTGCAGACACTCTTTTTTTTTTTTTTTTTCTCTGCAAACTCTATTAGGGCCACTGTCTCTTTAAGACTGCTCCAACAGACGTTTCTCCTTTATTGACACACTTTTTTTTTTTTCTTTCTTTGCAAAGTCTATTAGGGCTACTGTCTCTTTAAGACTGCTCCAATCAGACGTTTTTGCTGACACACTTTTTTTTTTCTCTGCTGCTGCTTCAACAGACTTCACCTTTATTGCTGTCTCTCGCCACTGTGCTGCACGCACATTCCAGCACCAATTGTATCAGCCACTGTGCTGCCCCAGCATTCTCCGCCAATTGTAAGCTTTTCAGGGGATATAGCTCTGGGATCGCGTCCGGTAGACGGAGTGGCACGGAAACAGTTCTTTCACAGCAGTACTGGTGCAACTGGCCGCAACCAGTTTTATTTAAAGTCAAAAGCAACCAAGACATAAAACAAATCATAAACAGAAGACCTGGGCTTGTCTAGCCACTTACTACACTTAGATAGATTTCCCTATCTATCCGGGTCCCGACTCTAACAGCCGGGGCCAAAACAACACATATGTTCAGCATTTACAGCATTTACCAGCATTTACCAGCATTTACCAGCATGGAGGTTCACAGAGTCTCCTCCTTGTGTCTGAAGGCACCTTCAACATCCAGACTTAGAGAGCTCCCCTCCTATTCAGCAGCTATCTGCATGGATTCTCACAGAGACTACTCCTGTGTCCGGGGTACATCGAGCACCCAGACTGAGACAGCTCATACTCCTGGAGACACCTTCTGTGCCTGGACCCCTCCTGTGTCCAGACTAAGCGAGCTCCCCTCCTTTTCAGCAGCTATCCGCATGGATTCTCACAGAGACTACTCCTGTGTCCGGGGTACATCGAGCACCCAGACTGAGATAGCTCAAACTCCTGGAGACACCTTCTGTGCCTGGACCCCTCCTGTGTCCAGACTAAGCGAGCTCTCTGTCTGTATTCCCAGACACCTACTTCTGGTTTCCTAATTATCACCTGAGTGGCCACAGGTTTGAGCTGCAAACGTGTACTTGAATGGATGGTGTAATGACCTTTCTCTACCACTAGGTTTACAAAGCCATACATTTCCCTTATACCCGTCAGCAAAGTACCTAGGTGAAATGTACACCCCATTCAACACATATGCTTTCACTGTCTCACACAGTTATGCACAGGTTCTTCAAATTTGGCGACATCTTCCACCTTACTATAATCTTTGGCCAAAGACCCCCGCTTAATTCCACCCATACTCGCCTTGAAAAGTACACATATTGATTTCTCTTAATATTAGCCTCATATGATCCCTCATTGTTTTCTAAGGTTGTCTGGATATCTCCACCAATGTTACACTTTTATCAACATACTCATTACATGTAGTTGGAAATTTTGTTTCACTAAGGGCATATCTCTTCTATTTGACAAAATATTATCTTATATGTTGTCTTATCGAGGTCAACCCCAATAGTATTTCATACTTCAGGCCTGTGAATTCAGATTCCATCAACCAGGAGGAGTATTCACTCAATTGTTTATGAGGGAAAAACTATATTATCCGTTACAAATCAGGCAGTGCTTATTAATATAAAAGGATGTAACAAACTGAGACAATATCGTATGTACAGATGCAGATATAAAATAAAATAGGATTAAGAATGAAAATCACTCACATGGTTGTTAGATGATATACAGGCAAGCCAGGCTGGGGGAAGGAGCCACACATCATAGTTCATTGGGAGATCTCTACTCGCACATCCCAGCAGAAAGGACTCCCCTAAGGAACTTCACTGTAAGACTTATGCATGTCAGCTTCTGACCTCACAAAAAGGGCTGGTCCTCTAGCCACCTCCCTGGCTGCAAGCTATGGTTTGAGCTCTGCAATATCATAGGTTCATAACTCGGCGGGGAAACTCTAGCAGAATAACGGCAGACCTATCAATGATCTTGCTTTGAAATAATGGTTCAAATGAACCCAAACTTGGGTGACATAGCTCATGGGGCACCCGAGAATTCCATTTCTCGGGCTCTGTTGGAGTTACGGGTTCACCGGTACCACGGGAACGATGCCCGTCGGCGCATGGTTCAACACAGTGACGTTCGTGTTTCTAGCGAATGCTCCCACCGTGTTATTAACCAAAAAAGAATGAATACTCCAACATGGCTGCTATAGGAAGAAAGCACGTGTTCGGACAATGCAGGACCCCTGCGGTGAAGCGGGAAAACTTCCAGCACTGGCAGCTCACATTACACTGCCTGAGTGCAGGCTGACAGGGGGGGGGAAGGGGGTTGTAGTTCTAGCAACAGCACAAGACATGAAGCTTGCAATATCATCACACCTCCCCCCTTTAGAGGGCGCTACGGAGGCATGACCTGTCGGTAATCCGACATGCGCACCTCAGCGGGTTCGCCACGTCGTGATAACCCATCAGCATTCCCATGATCACTGCCTTTCTTGTGTTGTACGGCAAAATCATACTGCTGCAGGGCAAGGCTCCAGCGTAGCAACCTACCATTGGTTCCGGACACTGTGTGCAGCCAGCTCAGAGGGTTGTGGTCGGTGACCACCTTGAAGGTGCGCCCGTACAGGTAGGGCTGCAAACGTTGCAGTGCCCAGACCATGGCCAGGCACTCCTTCTCGATGGTGGAGTATGCCACTTCCCTTGGCAGAAGTTTCCGGCTCAGGTACAACACGGGGTGCTCCTGGTTCCCCGAATCAACCTGGCTGAGTACAGCACCGAGGCCAAATTCGCTGGTGTCAGTCTGTACCATGAATGGCCGACTGCTGTCGACGGCTTTCAACACTGGAGAGCTGCACAGGGCTGTTTTCAAAGATCGGAATGCCGCCTCACAGCCATCTGTCCAGTTGACTGTTGGGGTAGACCGCCCTTGGTGAGGTCCGTCAAGGGTTTTGCAATGGCGCTATAGTTCGTTACGAAACGCCTATAGTACCCTGCAGTGCCCAGGAAGGACTTCACCTGCTTTTTGGTCCTGGGGGTGGGCCAGGACACGATCGCGTCCACTTTCTCGGGCTCTGGACTCATGGAACCCCACCTACCCGGTGCCCCAGGTAGTGGACCTCCCTCATGCCCATCTGGCATTTTCCCGGTTTGATGGTCAGACCTGCCTGGTGAATACGCTTGAGCACCTCCTGGAGATGCTGAAGGTGTTCCTCCCAGGTGGAACTGAAGACGGCAATGTCGTCCAGGTACGCCACAGCGTACTCCTCCAGTCCCTGAAGCAGGTGGTTGACCATCCGCTGAAAAGTGGCAGGGGCATTCTTCATGCCGAAAGGCATGACCGTGGACTCGTACAGTCCAAAAGGGGTGATAAAGGCAGATTTCTCCTGCGCCGCAGGGCTCAAGGGAATCTGCCAGTATCCCCGGCTCAAATCCATGATGGATATGTACTTGGCATTCGCCAACCGCTCCAGCAGATCCTCGATGCGTGGCATTGGGTGCGCATCAGAGGTAGTGATGGCGTTGAGCCCCCTGTAGTCCACGCAGAACCGGGTGGTCCGATCCTTTTTTGGCACGAGAACTACAGGTGAGGCCCACGCGCTTTTAGACGGCCGGATCACCCCCAGCTGCAACATCTCATGGATCTCCTGGCGCATAATCTGCTGCACTTCCTCAGAGATCCGATAAGGTGTCCGCCGTAACGGGGCGTGATTCCCGGTGTCCACCTCGTGGACTGCCAACTCGGTCCTTCCGGGTCGGTTCGTGAACTCGGCCCGGAAGGGTTCCAGAGTGGTCAGCAACTGCAACGCTGGGAGACGGTTAGCGAGGCATTTACCTCCATGTCCTCAATGGACCCATTGGCATTAGCTTGGGCCAGCATGTCTAGGAGGGGATCCTCTTCCCCGTCCTCGGGCAGATTGCAGACCGGTAGGACGCAGGCTTCACGTTCGTGATGGGCCTTCATCATGTTGACGTGAAAGGCCTTGCGCCTACCCCGAGTGTGGTCAAGCGTGACCACGTAGGTGGCTGGGTTGAGCTGTTGGTGCACGACGTACGGGCCTTCCCAGGCTGCCTGAAGCTTATACTTTGGTACGGGGACCAGCACCCACACCTTTTGACCCACCTGGTAGGTCCGCTCCCGGGCGTTCTGGTCGTACCAGTGCTTCTGGTCAGCCTGAGCCTGCGTCATGTTGTCATGCACCAACTGCGTCAAGGTCTGCATCTTGTCGCGGAAGCGCATGACATAATCCACGATGGACACTTCCGTGGGGTTTGGCTCATCTTCCCAGGATTCTCTTATCAACCCAAGGGGTCCCTGGACTCGCCTACCATACAGGAGCTCGAAGGGGGAGAACCCCGTCGAGGCCTGCGGGACTTCTCTGTAGGTAAATAGCAGGTGTGGGAGGTACCGCTCCCAATCGCGTCCCTGGGTCTCAACCAGCATGCGGAGCATCTGTTTGAGGGTACCGTTAAAGCGCTCACACAAACCATTGGTCTGTGGGTGATACGCACTCGATACCATACGCTCACCTGCATTTTGCTGCAGAGAGCCTTCATTAGGCGAGACATAAATTGAGTCCCTTGATCGGTAAGCATCTCCCTGGGAAATCCTACCCGTGAAAAGATGGTCACCAGTGCATCCGCCCCCTTATCTGCCCTAGTTGAGGACAGAGCTACTGCCTCCGGGTACCGGGTAGCGTAGTCTACCACAGTAAGGATGTATTGCTTTCCAGAGCTGCTGGGGACGGCCAGCGGGCCCACAATGTCCACCGCGATCCTCTGGAAAGGCTCCTCTATCACTGGCAACGGGATCAGGGGAGCCTTAAGAGCAGGCCCCGCCTTCCCCACTCTTT